>LIAE01007794.1:60551-82793 GCA_002287525.1 Diploscapter pachys
TTCTATGCAGTAGTACTGACTGTCCATTCCGCAAATGCTGAACACCATCCGATCAAAAGTAAATCGATTTTCTATTGGAAAATTAGAATACCCTCAAGCTTTCGCTATTCGAAATAGGGTGAAAAATTTCGAGAAACGACTCGTTTCCTACAATATCTTATATGTATTTTGGTCTGTAATTTACAGCTTCCAATATATTCAAGATGAACATTGGCAACGTACTCATATTTGGCGAGGTTGATGCCGATGGTTTTCCTGCACATGGGACATCTGAATTCCTGTGCATCCAGGCCCTTCTCCTTTGGCAATTTACACAGTCGAAGCAGCACTTCCATCTAAAATAAAATGACATATTAAATGAAGAAATCAAGTTGTCAAACCTCTCGTTTCTCGCCAGTCCTCTCCTCACTGACGTGCTCGCTCTCACTCGAAGTCGCCTCTGTGAACTCCTCATCTGCCTGTGTAGTTTGACACTCGTTGTACGCAGATCTGAGTGCCTGGCCAAAACTGACTACTCCAAATGAGGGACTCGAGGCAGAAGATGACGTGGAGTTGCAGCGAGATTCACTGTTCTTCTGAAAAAAAACTAATAAAATAAAACAAAGAAGAAAATTCGCCTTTCGAATAGCAGACATGGCGAGAAGACTGTTGCTGCCTGCAGCCAAACTCTCTCCACTTGCGAGCAGCTCGTCCTGCAGAGAAGAAGACGCAAATGTGCTGTGGCTCTGCAATTCGACATTTCAATTGATGTTCTACAGTAATCTATCTTTAGAACTACCATATCTCTGTCCCGAATTCGAATTGGCGTGCTCGTTCTGTGCCCTTCCCCTATTTCTTGCTCCTCTGGAGTCGCTCTGTTCTCATTCTGCTCTGCATGTTCTGTCTCCTCTGTATCGTCTACTTTGCTGTCTTCCTGCATATTTTCTTCATTTTCTTCGTTTTGTTCCAATTCCATATTCGCCGATGCTTCTTCTTCTTCTTTTTCTTCTTTGACTTCTTCATTTTCTCGCTGTGTTTCATCGTTTTCTTCTTTCTTCAATTCAGAATGCTCTTCAACAAGTTCATTTCTGAAAATGCAGATTTTTTTTTTCAAAAAAACTAGGAAAATTCGGCCTCCTGTATAATCCAGTATTTCACCATTTGTGAAATTTACCAAAGTGTAAACATAGCGCGTGATATTTAGGGTATAAGTTAGGGTCAAGATAGGCCAAATTTTATATCAAAGTGATTCTGGCATTATGAACATCGTTTTATACCAAATTTAGACCACCTCGCCCTGTACCCTACCCTAAATGACACGTAGTACGTTTATAATTTTAGTGAGTTTTACAAATGGTGAACTGGCGAATTATACAAGAGGCCGAAACATTTGTACTTCTTCTCTTCTTGTTCCGTTTCTTTCGCTGATTCCTCTGCCTTTTGTAACGAGTCCCTGGATTCACTGACACTACTCGGCCTCGATCTGGTCGATTCGCTTGTGGACGTTCTCCTTGTGACGATGATGGGCGACAGGTCGAGAGGGGGCAGGTCTGCAGGAACCGAACTGACTGAGCCGATTGGGATGGTCGGGGAAGGAGAGAAGGGCAGACTCCTTCTTTCTGTCATGGAAGGGTGCGAATACACTGACGAGGTGTCGCTACCGGAATCTGAAAATTCGACAGTAATCCAGAAAAGAATATTCAGAACAGCTAGGCAGAGATAAAGTCGAAATACTCTGAAAACTTAATTGCGGACTCCCTTACTCTCCATTGTAAACGAGAGCGGTGTTGCCAGCGAAAGGTCCCCTTCTTTTTCGCAGGGATACCTTGTGACAGTTTGCGTTTCTGCGCCTATCTTTAATCATTGCCTAGCTGCCTTCTTCAATCTCGCTGGGCAATGGTTAAGAATGGGCGCAGAAACACAGTGACAGAGTGTCTTCGAAAAAAGGGGATCTCTCACTCTCATTTATAATGGAGAGTACTTCAACTTTCTAAAGTAAAATTTTATTTTACAGGAGACTTTACTGTAACTTGTCATTCGGAATAAAAGTACTCCTAGTTGCGATTCAAAGTTCGGAAAAGATACCATCAAATGGATTTCCTCTCCGTTCCACTGCACAGAGCCGCCTTTTGACGACGGGAGGCAGCACCTGGTCGGGCAGAGTGTCCAGAGCAGAGAGACCGACTTCTGTGGTCGAATCTGATGTACTTGGCTGGAAACGGGGTTGGCGAGAGGGACGCAACGAGGCTGATACTGGAAATTTGGAATTTCGTTTTAAATTCTAGAGATAAAGTGTACCTTTCTGTGGCTTTCCTGATACGAGGCCAGCCAAAATCAATGGAGAAGGCGTCCAAGTGTTCAACAGTGCGCTGTTCACCGCTGTCTGCAACATATTTATTTTTTAGAAAAATAGGAAAGAAAACCTTGATAGCGATCTTGGACAGACTCCTAACGACGTCACTCATTCTGTCCGTTTGCTCTGCATCCCGCAAATAGGCATGTTCGTTGTAGAATTGCTCGATCGCTCGCTTCTCTCCAAGCAGCAGCTTTACGTAATGCTCGATCGAGCCCTCGTTCAGCACAATTCGGATCCAGGCCTGAAAAATTCAAGTTCAAATACAGGAATTATAAGAATAATAAACTCCTACTCGACTTTTGCCGATTTCCGTGTTAATCATACTGAGCGACCGGATTTGTGAGGTGATGCTGGGGTGGGAGAATTTGGAGACGAACGGCCAGAAGTTCTGGAAAATCAAGAAATCGAAATGAGCGAATAGGCCTCCTGTATGCCATATCCACTTCTTCTTTTCTTCTACCTCCTTTCCACAGTCTCGCCTCAAGAATGGATGTGGATGTGGACTACAGCAAGTCAATGAATAGGAACAAAAAGACTAACAGGTTCAGGATATTTGGCATATCTGGATCCCTTGAGGAAGAAAGGGTCCCTGAGCCCGTGAATGAAGATAGCCTCGATCACGTTGCAAATGCCCTGCACGACGTCACTCGACACCACATCTGCCTCGTTCCGACTCGAGCTTATCGTCTCTTTGATCACCGATTCGAGTTCTTTGCTCAGCGAAGCTCGCACTTTTTCCTCCATTGTCTCTTTAAAAATAATCGTTTTAAAAGTCATGAACTATCAATACAAATATTTTCTACTGTCGAGAACAGGATTGTTTACAGGAAAAGTAGCGTCTTTCATAAAAATAGTTTATTTAGGTGTACGAGATCCGAAATGAGGTGAAATGTACAGAAGGAATCGCATTCAGATGGGCTTGACATCGTCGAACTGCTTCCTGGCCTTTTTGAGCTCCTCGCTCATCGACAGCAGGTCCTTGACGCGCGCGAATTTCTTCGGGTCTCGTCGAATCAGATAGTGGATGTCCTCTAGCGCGATGCGGTCGGGTTTGCCCACCTTAAAACGAAATTCTTAAATTCTTTCATGAACTCATCTAAGACTTAGACAGATTTAACGCCATAACTTGTGTGGACCCGCCTCAAATTTAAAGGATCCACAAAAATGTTTGTACACATCCTTATGTATCAATTTTCTACAGAAAATATTCGTGCAGCGTGCTTCTTTCCCTATAATTTCTCGTTCTGGCGTAAAATTAGTCAAGGCTTGGTAAATGCGAAAATCACTCCACCTTCAGAGCGCTAATGCAGAGCTCTTTGATGTAGTCGATGACGATGGCTTCCAAGGTCTCGAGAGTTTTGTCGAAGGGCATCTTCTCGTCCCCGAACCCGTAGAGCATCGCGCGCAGCTCGCGTCGAAACAGAAACTTCTTGTCCTCGCCACTCGTCTTCTCCTTCTTCTCTTCCTCTTCGTCAGAGCCAAACAGATCCTCTGTATCGTCCATTATTCAGAGCTGATTCGCTGAAATTTACGAATTATTGCGAAAAATATCGAAGATAAAAAATTCTGCTAAACAAATAATAAAAAGTCACATGCTAGGATATCCCCAGGCCCGATTTGGGTGTCAGAATCGAATTCTACATTCTAGAAAACTCCCGAAACATCTTCATCCAAAGTTATCACGATAAAAATGGCGAACATTGCAAGTTGCAAATGAAATAGAAAATCGTACTGCGTTTAAGAATGAAAACCGTCTAGCATATGAAAGACTCTTCTACCTCTCAAAAAACACTATTTCCACTCTCACATGCACACGGTTTGTTGTCGCCTGTTCTGTTTCGTCGTTTTCTTTTCGTTTCTCCCTCTCTTTCTCCGTATTCTTTTCATGTTCCGCTTCTCTAGCTTGCCTATCTAAAATTTCGGAAAATTGCATAGACTGCGGTGAAAACTATTGGGCAAAAAGCTGTATAGTGGTAATCAAACATCTAGAAACCAAATTTGAGGTCGAAATTACTCGAAGAAGTTCAAAAATCGATGTTATGTGCTTTTAACATCAAGAAGTTGATCTTCATCTAGGGTAGGTAAAAAATTGCGAAGATCATTAATAAAACATCCGGATAAAAATAACATGAGGGTAATCTATCGTTCTAAAGCCGATTTTGAGACCGAGAAAACTCGAATGAGTATAATATCAGCTGAAAATGTATGACTTCCGACAAAATTTACTTATCTAGAAAGCAGCTTTTCTCTCCTTCACTGCTGTTCAATATTTCCCTTCTCCCTAAGCCCCTCCCCTCTATCCTTTCGCTCTCTTATTCAACTCCTCTGGACTTGACCGATTTCGCCATTTTCCATTTTGAAATGCACGTTTGCATCATTCTCGCACTCATTGCATCACTCGATTTGTTTTCCTCCTTTCGTTCAGCCTTATCTTTAATTCCTCTTTATCCCTTTATCTCTTGCCTTCGGCCAACTGACTCTGTTCAGTCTTGAACCCGGTCGGACTTGTTATCCTTTGCTTTTCGCACTGCAATTGACCGCCTTTCATTGAGTTTCGTTTAGGTAATACATAATTCACTAAAATGGCATCCTACGGCGTGTACCTGACTAAAGAGAAGGAGGATGAGTTGAGATCGATTGCGAATGCAATTGTGACTCCAGGAAAGGGCATTCTGGCTGCAGACGAGAGCACTGGATCGATGGAGAAAAGGCTGCAGAGCATCGGCTTGGAGAACACTGAGGAGAACAGAAGAAAGTACAGACAGCTGCTGTTCACCGCCGGAGAGGGACAGGAACTCGGCAAGTACATCTCGGGAGTGATCATGTTCCACGAGACGTTCTACCAGAAGACCGACGATGGAAAGCCATTCGTGGAATTGCTCAAGGAGCAGGGCATCATTCCTGGCATCAAGGTACTACTGATGCAGCAATTGCTATGCAAGACTGAATTGCCATATTTAGGTGGACAAAGGCGTTGTTAATCTGGCGGGAACCGTGGGCGAAGCCACCACTCAAGGACTCGATGATCTGAACGCCAGATGCGCTCAATACAAGAAGGTCTTCATTCAGATTCCTTATCATTTATCTGCTTATCTGTTGGCCTCTAGCATTTGGCCATTTGGCCCTTCCTCTCTTCTTTCCTTTCATTTCCTTCATCCTTCAATTTTCAATCAATGCCAGTGAAGCAGAGAGGGAGAAGACAGCCTTGTTGTGTTGTGCTTCTTTTCGCATTCCCATCAACTCGGTCTCTAGGCCATTCCCCGCACAACGAACATTCATTCCCCATCCATTTCTCAGCCTCTTTTCCCTCTCAACTTTGCTCGCAAATAACTTCTTCGACAAGAAAAAATACGCGGATTACCAAAAGGGATAAACGAGTTGAGATTTGCATTAACTTTGTAGGACGGAGCCCAATTCGCGAAATGGCGTTGCGTCCACAAAATCTCGACTACAACTCCATCGCACTGCGCTCTGGTCGAGATTGCTCAAGTGCTCGCTCGCTATGCATCCATCTGCCAGCAGAACGGACTCGTTCCCATAGTCGAGCCTGAAATCCTCCCAGATGGCGAACACGATTTGGCCAGGGGACAGAAGATCACTGAGACTGTTCTCTCCTACTGCTACAGGTCTTACATGGGAAATTTCAGAAGTGTCCGCCTCCGATTTGGCTGATTTTTTCACCATGGAAATTTTTCATGGCGCTGAAGCCAAAAGGCGCAATGGTAGCCTCCTTGACCTTGGCAATCACGAAAACCGTTTTATGTAGTGAAGAAATTTCGAATTGGCATACATTATTTCCCTGTAACATAAAACATTCTCTACTGTATAAGCGTTCAGGATTTCCAACGCTAGGCAGGCCGCCATTGCACTTTTTGATTTCAGAATCGCGATCAGCGTCATGAAAAATCAGCCAAATAGGAGACGGACACTTCGGAAATTTCCCTTATTGGATTGAATATCAGTTGAAAGAATAGAATATTACAGAGCTCTGAATGAACATCACGTGTTCCTCGAGGGAACCCTGCTGAAGCCGAACATGGTGACTGCAGGACAGAGCTATGGGGGAGAGAGGCCATCGAACGAGGCTATTGGATTGGCCACCGTCACTGCTCTGCAGCGCTCCGTGCCCTCTGCAGTGCCCGGAGTGGTGTTCCTCTCGGGCGGGCAGAGTGAGGAGGATGCCAGCAGGAATCTGAATGCAATCAACAATGTCAATGGAAAGCGACCTTGGGCCCTGACGTTCTCTTATGGAAGGGCTCTGCAGGCATCGGCACTCGCCAAATGGGCTGGCAAGGATGAGAATGTTAAAGATGCACAGGTATGATATTGAATGGCTAATCCATTGCCTTATCTGTCACAGGCTGTGCTGCTGCATCGCGCTCAGATGAATTCCCTGGCCTCTATCGGCAAATACACTGGCGAAGACGGCTCGGACTCTGCTGCTTCGCAATCTCTCTTCGTTGCAAATCACGCCTATTAAATTATGGCATAACTCATTCAATTTTGTCTGCACATTTTGTTAGATCAACTGATAGTGCTTATTCACACACCTAATTATAGCAATTAGTGCTAAATTTATTCATAAATTGTAGTGATTTATTGAAGTTGATGAAATTTGACAGATAAAGTTCTTGTTCGAAAAAATCAAGCCTCGATGAATGAATGAATGAATGATTCTAAACTATTCGAGATATTTCATTCCAGAGATAATGTGAGTTGGTTGAGTGAAGATGACAATTTGGATTTGACACGACCCTCAAAAGCACGGTTTTTTCCTGGACTAGACACGACCCCCTCCTAAAATGACCTAATTTTCCGACCTTTGCTTTGCTCAATCAAAATCTGGACTTCAATGACTCTTTAAATCTGGGCAGTACAGGACCCTATCAGTTTTTGGTTATAGGAATTCTTTATTAAACACACAGACACGCATTTGTATTGTTGATGCCGAAATCTGAGAGCTGCAGAGTGATGCACAATTGTTTTTAGTGATAAGAGCTAAATTAGAAAACCAAGAAATAGCATGCGAAAAGAAGAGAGATTGGTTCTAAAATAGCTTCTTTCTCCCCTCATTTTCAACCTCCCAGATTTCGCGGGCATCAACAATAAAAGATGCGCACCTCAAAATGCCAATGTGAATAAGGCTAGGTTAGGATAGAGTGATGATAGGTCAGAAATGGTCAAGTCAATATGCCCATCATTTTAGACCATGACTAAGCAACCCATTTCTTACCCTAACCTAGCCCTACCCCTATGCGTATTCTTGAGGCGCTTGTCTTGTACAAACGCGTGTCTTTACAGGTAGACGAGTCGTGTGCTGTCCAGATTTAAATAGGCCATACAAAGTCCAGAACAGGGTGTGTGAAGTCCAGAAAAAGTCGTGTCAAATCCAAATTGTCAGTGAAGCTATGGATATTTGCTTGTTTATGGCTTAGAGTGAATTGTCCATGTCGCTGTCGTCGTCGTCTGCGTTAGCCAGTGCCAGCTGCATCGCCGATTTCGATTTCTTTCTCAAATCCATCGACCTTCGAGCGTCCAAAATGCGCACAGCGTCATTTTCGAGCGATTTTGACTAAACCAGCAACTATTAGCATAGTGATAAGCGACTGAAGTGAAATACCTGTGCACTAAGATTCCTCAGATTGTTTAGGGTGACATATTGCATGGAACACAAGTCGGCAATGTAGGATTCTTGATTGATACTCTTCTTCTGCAAGTCACGGCGGAGATTCGTCAACTATAAATTTACATGTTTCCAATCGGCTCATTCAACCGATTCTACCTCCTCCAGTCGAACTTTGTTGAGATGGCTCTCAGCAGTCAATTGCCCAGTTGCATGAGCCATTTTCTCAGTCAGCATTTCATATTCGGACTGCAGTTCATTCCTCTGTCTCTCTGCCTAAATCAACCCGACCTTCATTTGCCAGCTATGAGCTCCAACCTTGCTCCTTCCCTTCCTCTCTTCATCAAGTTCGTCCTCCAATTGCTCAATCCTTGCAATGCATCGTCTCAGGCTCGCTTGCAATTTGGAAATCAGGTTTGCATCTTTCTGCTGCTTCAGTTTGTATTCGCCAATTTCAGATTCTCTCCTGAAAAATCAATTCTTCATTCTTCTAGATGCAACCTCTACTTTCTGCAGTCCTGTTCAGATTCGTGCTTCGTTTTGAGTGCAATTTCGAGCTGTAGTTTGACTTCCTTCATCTGCTTCTCAAGCCGTGCATTGGCCTTAGTCAGCTCAGCATTCTGTCTTCTCTCAGCAGCCCATTTGTCCTCGACCGAATCGAGTTCCTCTCTGAGTTTGTTCCTCTGCACATCTGCCGCAGCGAACTTCTCGTTCATGATGCCCAGTTGGTCGTTCAGCTCCGCGTTGATCTTCTCCTGAGCCTTCCTCTGTGTGTGCAGCTTGTTCGTTTCGTCTTGCAGCGCGGCCAGTTGGTCCTTCATTTTTTCCTGCAGCTGCCTGTTCTTGTTCGCTTCATTCTCGGCCTCGATCTGCATTCGCCTTTCCTGAAATATCATTTTACCATTTATCATATCTCTATCACTCCAACCTTCTCTTCCCACTCCTTCTTCTCCCTGGCCTTTTCCTTTTCCAATTCAGCAGCCCTTTTTGCATGTTCATAGGCCTTCTCCTGCTCATCTTTCAATGTTCTGTTCAATTCATCGATTTCCTTGTTCCTCCTTTCGAGCATCATTCTGTCCCTTTCCAGTGCTGCCTTTGTTTCTTCATACTGTTCGATCTTAGCTCTAAATAAGTCTATCTCCGTTGATCTTTACACACATTTTGGCATACCTGAGTTCCTCCTCATACTTTCTCCTCATCTCCTCCTCTCTCTTGGAGGTCTCTTCCAGCTCCTTGCATTTCTTCTCGAGTGCCTCAATTTCCGCATTCGACTTCATTCCCTTGAGGAGCGGCTTTAGTTTGGTGTACAATCGGAACCACGGCCAGAGTCTGAGTCCGATCCACCGTCGCACGTTGTACTGGATGATCTCGGGAGCGTCCAGGCGGTCGAGTCTTCTCTTGTATTCACACTGCAAGTTGAGATCTAATCTATTGGGCCGCGCAAAAACTATGCAAAATCTAAAGATGAAGATGAAGTCTACAAATCGATAGACGCTTGGTGTTCTTTCAGGTTGGAACTGAGCTGAGAGGCGCTAAGTGAGAAGTGAGACTGTGGAGTGGGGGGATTTGAGTGAACAAACATAACTGGAAACTGCAAATGAGCCAATCTGCCAGTCTCTCACTTGAACTATTTCATTCGTTCATCCATTCATTCATTCATTCAGTCCCTTTACCTGTCCCAAATAATGCCTGCATGCAGCTTGGAAGACGAGGATGAACTTCGTAATGGCCTCGTCTCGCATGTCCTCCATTTTGGCCAGCATTCCAGCTCGGAAGAACACCTTCGTCTTGCCGATCCTGTAGTTATCCACATTGATCTGATTTTCCTTGCTCAGTCGGGCCAGCATCTTCTTTGCAGCCTGTATATACACTGAGCTATTTTCATTCTACGATAAGTTATCACATTATTCGGATCCTTGTCAGAAGCTTCATCGGCAGCCAAAATGGCATATCGATAGCGGAACTCGGAGAAGGTGAGCCTGTTGGGGAAGCCCTTGCGACAGATGCGAATGCCCTCCAGCACTCCATTGCAGGTGAGCTGATTCAGTACGAGGGGGGCATCGATCAGCCCGCTCGTCTTCTTCTCGTTCGGAATGATGCAGCGAATGAAGTGTGGGTGGGTCTATATTTAATGATACTTACTTTTCTCTTACCGAATGAATTACCGTATGCAGCATGGACATGAGATTGTTGAGTGACTCCCTGTACATGGTGGAGACAGTCATGAACGAGGCAGATTTGCCCTTCTTCCTGCCCTCCTGCTTGCCTCTCTTCTCTGCCTCTTCTCTGTCATAGTCAGTTATGTGATCCTCCCAGATTATCGACAACAGGCTGCTCTTATCGCACGTCTTCAAACAAGCAACTGCAGAGTCGTTCAAGGGATCCTATAAATTCATCTTCACTCAGAGAAAATGCTATCTTTTACCTTATTCTTGTCAAGCCATTGCTCTGCATTGTATCTGACTGTGCCTGCATAGTGCACAATTGCAAAATGTGCTTCTGCCTGCTTGCCCTTGGGTGGCTTGGCCTAAATCATTCAATTCATACATTTCAGTGAGAAGATCACCTACCTTCTGGAAGTTGGGATGCTTTCCGAGATGCTGCGTGACGAGTTTGTCCACATAGGTCATGTCAGTGGCTTTGGGGACAATGCATTCTTCATCCAGCATCGATACAATACCCAAAGGCTGTAAGTTTTCAGGTCCTCTACTGAAATGGCTCAAAAACCATACTTTCTCGATCAATTCAATGCAGGTCTGCAAATCGAGTCCGAAATCGATGAATGTCCACTCGATCCCTTCCCTTTGGTATTCTTCCTGCTCGAGCACGAACATGTGGTGATTGAAAAACTGCTGCAGTTTCTCGTTCACGAAATTAATCCACAATTGCTCGAACGAATTTCTCTAAACCACATGATTCTAAATTTCTATCAAAATTCATATTCAGACGTCGAAAATCTCGAATCCCGCAATGTCAAGGACACCAATGTAAAAGGCCGAGTCTTCCAGATTGGCCCGCAGAGTCTGATTGATTCTCTTGATGAGCCAAGTGAACATCCTTGCATAGATAGCCTTGGACAAAGCGCCCACAGCCCAATCGACCTTAAATGGGTGAAGACCAGCTTTGTTATTGCATGATCTGTCATACCTGCTGCACATTTTGTCCCTTCTGCACCCATTCAACCCCCACTTTTATCTTTGGTCTCGTCAAAGCCAGGGTGAATAGATCCGGATCGACCCCGAACAGTCGGGATGCCTTAGTGGGTCCATCCATGTTGTCCACTTCAGCCTGCTCGTCTCTGGGCTTCTGTTTGAATGTGGAATTGCCGAAGTGCATGATGGCCGCGCACAGCTTGTAGATGTCGTCCTTCTCTCTGTCGGAAAAGCCCATCACATCGAATGCATTGTCCGTGGCGTGCCATTCCTCCTTGTCGTCCATTCCTGGCACGGTTATCTCTGCCTGAGACACGAACTTGTACTGCCGAATGTCCTCTTCCAGCTGGTAACGATCTAAATCAAGCTGATTTTCATTCATTTTCAATGTCTGAAAGACCTCTAAGTTTCTTCTGCGTCATCAGCTGATAGAAGATATGATAAGATCGTTCCCCAGGAGCCTGCTTGATAACACGAGACTTCTCAAGAAGATCTAAATTATTCTATCGAAGACTATCTTTGTCTTCATCCTTACAATATTCAATATCCCCTCCGACCAGTTGTCCCTTGCGCGAAAAGTGAATTCGAATGAATTTTCCGAATCTGGAGGAGTTGTAGTTCCTGACAGTGGCTCCATTGCCGAACGCTTCGATGGCCGGGTTCGCCTGCACAACCTGGTTCTCCAACGAGACCTCCTGCAACAAATCTACTGTAGCAAGTCAATGATGTCATTGTTAGATCGATCAAACTCGGTGTGTGATTAATTAGTGAGTCAGTATGCAATACTGAGATGATGCTATGATGCAACTGTTGAATTCTCTCGCGGACTTTCTGAAATGCGTGCGTGGTACCTTCTCTACCTGAATCGGCTCCCTTTTCCCTTTACTTGTAACTTCATTTTTTACCTTCCTCTCCCCTTTCCTAATCTCTAAATCTCTGTTTATCTCTGTTGATTTCTGTTGACTTTGAGCGGACATCCTCCCTTTTTGCTGCCATTCTCCTGGAAGCCAAGGAATTGTTTGCGCTGCCAAAAGAAAATGAAGAAACCCGCTTGAAATACCAAAGAAAAGCTCTTTTCTTATCACAGAGATATCGGATTAGATCAACTATATTTAGTAGGTCAGATTTGATTAGAGATTTGGGGTAAAGTGCCATACTCCCAGGTCTTTGAATCGTACAGCTTTTTTCTGCTTGTCTGCAGCGCCTGCCTCAGCGGCCCTCTTCGGACTGGCTCCGATCATCGCAAAGTAGGCGATGACTTTCTTCGTGTTCTCCGTCTTGCCCGCCCCCGACTCGCCGGTGATCAACATCGATTGATTCTCCTTGTCTGAATTCGCTTTTTTTGTCTCATTTCAAAGTGATCTTCGAAACCCTGCATCATATTCCTGAATGCCTCGTCGGCCACAGCGAACAAGTGTGGAGGCATTTCTGCTCTTCGCTTGTTCACGTACATCTGCAATCGATCAATTCAGAGCCATTTGCACTATCATTAATGCAGTTTACTTGTGCAACAGAATCCGTGTAAATCGGCAGCATTTTGTATGGGTTGATGAACACACAGAACAGACCGGAATAGGTCTAAACTCATGTTTTTTATTATATGAAAGTTAACTGATCTTCATACGTAGATCATCATTTTGTAGTATCTCTGCCTGAGATTGTGCAGAACCGAGGCCTCATTGAGGAAGGTCAAATTGGACATGTCTTCGGTCTTCTCGAATTTTGCTGGGTTGATCTCCTGCACTTCTTGGCGAGTCATTTTCTTCTGCAACTCACTTGTCATTCTAGTTTCTTATCACGTTGTACCTGAGTAAGTCCATCAGGCATGGCCATAGTGAGGCTTTCCCCTTCTTGCACAGCGATTTGTGCCACAACAAACCCTTCAGCCGCATCAGGCACCCATCCGTGTGTCTTATTCTCAAATCTTCTTTCCGCTTGTTCCTAAACAACCTCTATTCATTCATTCCATCATCAGACTTGCCTTGAGCTGTTCATCCTCAGGCTGTCTCAGATATCTCCATCCCGGATCCAGCATATATTCAGGCATTTTCGTCGACATATCTAAACAACAATTTAGAATAAAAACGCTGATTATTTGATAAGATTTAGATTAGCAGCAGAAAAAAACTATGTTATGAGGCAGAGATAGCATTAGAAGTGTGACAAAGAAAATAGAGAAGACATAAGACAGGGGAAACAAGCAGAGAGGAAGCATAGAGTTTCCTGGCTGTCTAACTACAAAATCTCTCGATTTACCTCCAACTTTTTACCTCATTCAACTCAACTCAAATCCTTCGAAGACAAGATCGAAAATGAGTACATATCTCTTCTCCTCTCGTCAAGCAGGTGGGCGTTCCCTCTATTTCTCTTCTCTCCCTTCACCCCACTACAGTCCCTTCCTTTCTCTACCACTCTTTGTTTTGCTCTCAAAGAAGCCTGCTGCACACAGAAGCTTCACCTCTTTTTCATTTCATGCCGAGTGAAAATCAAAGTAAAACTTGGATTGATTTTATCATTCGCTTTTATTGCGAAGAAAAGCTTGTAACAAAAAATAAATAACAAGAAGAGAAAATATGTGATCTTATAGATTGATCTGATCGTCCATGAAGACGACTTCCGTGTAGATGAGCACTTTCGAGGGCAATTCGTTCACGGGGCTCAGCAAAGCAAACGTATGGTTCTGCAGGTCTACCTAAATTTAGTTCAATTGTAAAAGAAGCCAGATTTCTAATTCTAACCTCCAAAATAACAACGTATCCAAAAACATTGTGATTGAGCACTTCGGGCGAGATGAGTTTTGCAGTGCTGACGGCCATCAAATGGTGCTGCAGCTTCATGTCAGGTTTCATATAGACCACCTGAGAAATAAAAATAAATAAATAGAGATTATTCGGTTCCTTGTAGTTACTATCCCTGCCATTTGAACTCTTCACCCTTCTTTTCTATGGATTCTCATAGAAAGGGTGAATGATACAAATGGGAAAAGATTTATAATGCAGGAAGTTGAGAAATTCAATAAAATCAATCTTCCAACCTTAGTATGGTGGTCATCTGCAGAGACTCCAAAAGGCAGACAGGAGTCGGGCAACTTTTCAGCGCCTAGCTGGCAGATCTCCACACTCTCGAAGGGCACTTCAATTCTGTACGGCTTCAGAGGCAGCGCCCTCGTGCCGTAGAAGTACCTCTGCACCATCGCCTCCCTGCCATAGCTCCTCACGTTCTGAGAGCGATCCTCGATGCCTGACGATTTGGGAAATCGCAATGTCTGAAAAATAAACATGTGCGAAAAATAATAGAAACCAGACCTAAGAAGGACTTAAGTCAGAATTGTCGTGCGACCTATCCCCTATAATATCCTGTATTTTCCCCCAAATTTTCGTTCACTCTAATTTTCCGTTTCTTATTATTCTCCTCTTTTTTCCCTCGTATTTCTAGCAAAGACGGCGAATAGCTGACAAGCGACTGTGGTAGTACGTTGAGTATCAGCTAATCATTCAGTTAGTAAGAGGTTTCAGTTTTTTCCTTCGCAATAATTCTGACATATTTAACGTCGTTAGTTGAGAGATAAGCGAAAATGAAGAGACGAATAAGAAACGAGAAAAAGTGAGGGAGCGGAAATTTAGCGTGAAATAGAGAGTATTTATTTAAATTTTCTCTTTAACTTCAGCTTTTCAAAAATGTTCCCTAGGTCTGATAGAAATGTTGAAATACCTTGACAAAATTGGGGAGATCTCTATTCAAGTCCATGTAGAGTCGTTCGTGCTCGAGACAGATGACAAGGTCGGCCTCGAATGACTCGGCGATCGTGAGGAGCGTCTTGTAGCCCTCCCCAGTGATGTAGCCGCACGTGTTGATTATCATCCCCGAAATGCACGCGTTCCTGCTTCGTTTCATCCACTCAGCCGTATTCTCTGCCATCTTCCGAATCAGCAACTCGTACAGAGGCATGTTCGCGGTTGGAGTTGTGCTGCCGAACTGCAAATAAATAGTGTCCGTCCAACTAGTCGATGAAAATGAAAAATAGCGAATTTTTAATCTGAACGTTTGCATGTATGATCATTTCGCGCGGGTGCACGCATGCACATTATTTAACGATACTTATTAATGAAAATGCTCCCTGAAACTCCCACTCATTATGAAAAGTCTGATAAGTCCATATAGAGACATCAGATATATCAAATCTGGTATCAATGGATAGGGTAGGTTCTGAGTAGGCTAACGGCCACCCTATCATCCTCTAGCCCCTATCTCTATATCAGTTTATTGGCCTTTTATAGCGAGTGATATTTCCAGATCGAATGGGTCACTCCGAGTGGGAATTCCAGAAGGCATTCTTCATCATAAGTATCGTTAAATAATATGCGTGTGCACCCGCCGAATGATTATTCGCTACACTGTTCAAAACTCGATATATTTTTTAATTTTATCAAGTAGTCGGATGCTCACAATAAATAAACAAGATAGAAAATAAAAAGAATTGGAAAAAATACTCACACAATAAGAAATCTGCTGTTCGAGTTGGAATCCGTGCACAGGATCTGCGAGCTGGTCGACGATGGCCGCAGAGATGGAGCCGGGCACGGTCAGGCAGTTCTGACCCACATCCAGGTCCACGAAGATGGGCGAGCGGCCCTTGCGCACTGCGTAGTTGCACAGAATCCGGCATAGGGTCGATTTGCCCACATCGGTCGGGCCGACTGAACGATTAAATAGAAACCTTGAAAGATCGAGCAATTCTCACCAACAAGAACGACAAATCCCCTGCTCGCCTCCCCATTCTCTGTGTCTCTGCAGATGTCCTCGAGCCCTGCGTGCGTATTGGCGAATATGGCCATGGGCGTGTTGTTGGAGACATAGGCGTGCACTGTAGGGCCGATCAGCTCCAGAGTGCAGCCCTGGTACGTGAACACTGCCGTACGAGTGCCTGCAACAATAAGCTGCGTTATCGATTGATTTTGAAGATTTTTAGGAAGTTCGTCCACTTTCTCTTCTTCATTTGCACTATTTCGTTTACAGAATATGTAAACTTTCCAAGAACTCACTTTTTAAGGAAGATATACCTACTGTATCGTGATGTTAGAAGTTATCCTATTCGTGATCAACAAAAACAAGTTAATGGTAATACAAATTAGCACGTTAATATTGCTACTTCGTTTCTAATGTTCTTTTGCTTTTGCTGACCAAGCTCATAACGAAAGAATGCGAGTCTTCCCTCATAGAAATATGATGTAGTGGATAGAAAGTTAGATCTCTGCCCTTTCCAGAATGTTATGCGAGATTTTAAAACAAGGGGCGCAGAGAGGCTCGAAAAAAAGTAAGCGTTTCTGGTAAAGCTAGGGTACTTACCACTAGGAAATGTGTATTTCTTGTTGAGCTGGAGATCAGTGCCGAAAATCTCTGCAGAACCAGTGACCAACTCGAGAGTTACTCCTTCCTTTGTGTCCCCTGCCTGAAAATGCCTTCTTTATGCGGTTCCTGCATTTTGAAATTCAAGCATTTGAGTGACTTGCCTGGAATCGCAGCTCATTTCCGAATTCGAGGGTGAATTCCTGCACTTCTGACTGACCTGACATCCCTGAAAATAGTATATTCGAAAAGAAAATGAAAAATTCAAACGAACGAAAAATGGATGGAAACCGTTGCACTGCGTTTAGCGAATCGATAAAATACAACTTTAGCAGCTGAATTTGAATTTTTTTTCAAAAAGACGATTTTTTATTTTAATTGACTTTTATTAGTTTATTATAAATTTAGCAATGGAAGGCTGTTCATATGGGCTGGAGGATCTGCAGCCAGTGGTCGAAGCTAATGTTAGACAGCTGCAGATTTTCAACATGGCACTCTTTCCCGTTCCTTATGACGCTAAATTCTACTCTAAAGTAAATAATTTTTGTTTATAATTCTTCTCCGAACTATATGAATGGATTACCTTTTAAAAATTTACCATGCTTAGAGCTAGGAAATGTAGGGAAAAGAAAAAAATGCCGAATTATGTCTAGTCCCCAAGCTCTGCCCCCAACAATAGTACGTTTTTGGTAGAAGCGTGGTAGTTTGAAACCGAAAATTTGAGAAGAAAGTACCCTTCGAACTCAAAATGTCTCAAAAGACCCTATCTAATTCAAGATGCATCCGATAAAGCGGCTCTGTGCAAAAATTCTACCACAAACCGAGGTCTGGCGTATCTACTTGGGGATACTAATTATGCAAGAAATAGTTATTTTGTCAGCTATTTGAATTGCAGTGTATAGACAATGAATTGACTCGATTGATATTCGACAAATCGGACAGGAAGCTGCTTGGGGCCGTGTGCGCCATCACCGAATTTAAGGAGTACAGAGTCGTTGCCTACATTCGAGCTATAGGAGGTAAGTTCACTGGGCAATTTTATAAATGACTAACGTGAAAGATCCGAAAATTTAAAAATGACCTCTTGTAGTTGCCATCCTCTTTTTCTCTTCTCCATACTATTCCTCAGAAAAGAGGGTAGTAACTACAGTGAGCTGTTGAAAGTGCTAACAAAAAGAAGTTAATTGATTCAGTTGACCCTCTGGAGCGAGAACGAGGCATAGGGACGCTTCTGCTGCAATACATTGAGAAGAAGGCACACGAATTGTCACTCGGCTCTGTGCAGCTACATGTTCAGGTTATTCGAATTCAAATATATCGAGAATTTCTAAAAAAAAAAAGGCCATCTTTACTGTTTCTTTTAACTTGTGTTCTAGGAGTAATATGTCAAATATTTAGTTTATATTATAGCACTGCTAATCAAGAGATAGGATAGAATAGACTAGGCTAGGGCAGGGTAGAGTTAGGATAGGTTTTGGTAAGGCGAAACACAACTATAAAAGCGAATCAGAAAAGACAGCCTTTTGAAAACTGATAATGCTATTTTAATTGAAATATTTTTACTGCAGGTATCGAATGAAGATGCGATTTCATTTTATCTCAAACGGGGTTATCGAGTTGTGAAAGAAGTGAAGGATTACTATAGAAGAATCATCCCGCCACATGCATACCTTATGGAGAAAGACATTGAAAAATAGCACTATTCAATTCCCAACCTAGCATATTCATTTGTTTATTTGTTAGTAAGTTATTCATCTTGTTGATTTGGTGGATTGAAGATTGAAGATAAAGTTCTATTGAAATATTCTGTGCATAAAGTTGAATGATGATGGCATGCTCAAAGGAATGGGAAGTTTATTAGCGATTTGCGCGTTTAATGAGTCGTTTGGTGAAGTTGCACAAAGGCAACACAAACGGCACAAAGGGTAACGATGCCGCGCAGAGTGAGAATAGGCATCAAAATCAGCTCACTCAGCTCATCATTTCGAGTAGAGCTCTTCCGATTAATGCGTAATTTCGGATTTTCTTCTACTAAATAGTCGTAGTGATAGAGTCGATCTCCTTATCTGGCGGATCAAATCTCCTCGTTCTGTTTATGATTTGGATATAGGATTTGTGAGAGCCGCTCCCCTGATCCTTTCGACATCTTCCTGTTTCGATTCCTTTTCCCCAACCCCCCTTCTTCCATTTTACGAGCTCCGTTTCTGCGGTGTCTTTGATCAGGTCTTCTTTCTCTATCTTCTCTCAGTTGCCCATACTCTTCTCCCTCCTCACTTACCGTATTCTCGGCTTAACATTTTGTCCTTGCAATTTTATGATCTTCACTGCGTCGGACAAAAATGAACAAGCCAAGGTTCACTTTAAAACGCGCAATGAACAGAAAAAGAGACGAATGGATGACTACTGTAGCTGATATTGAATCAATTTAGCATTTCATCATGATCTTCATCGGACTGTGTCTTGATCTTCACTTTTCTGCAACTTTTCAATTTTTCATTTATTTCCTTTATACAGTTTTGCTTTGTGAATTCATCTAATTGTAAGTAGCTACTTCTGGCATTTCCTCTTTGAAGTGTTCGGCCTCGTTTGTGGACTCGAAGTTTATGACAACAAATAGCAAAACATATGTTTTCTGTCTTATGGCCGGTCGATTTATTGTTGCACCACATCGCTTTCGCTCCAAAGGGGCTTCCAGTAATTGGGAAAGTCTGTTTGAGAAAAAGCAGCAATTAGTCGACGCTGCTGACAGATGGGTGCATGGCTTGGAATGAATGAAGAAAGGGGATTACTGTAAAAATCAGAATCAACTTTGAACTTTTCAGCCGCGACTGAGGTGCGGTTGTGGTTCGGAAAATATAAAAATCGAGTTTTTAACATGGGTTTTTGCCCAAAATATCATTAATTTCGAAAAATTTAGCCATTTTTATCCAAGTACCTTCCATCTTAGCGACGTGCGACACCAAAACTTTGCAACTTTATGCATTGTGGTGACCAAATTTCAAAAAAGTCACAAATCTGATCAAAATATATGCAATGCGACATTATCTCTGATCGGATCAGCTCAATTACATAGGTCTCGTGCCGATTAGATAATCATAACATTGCAGTGTGCTGTTACTGTAGAATTATTGCTATTCGCTTATGTAAGAAGTCATCTTCAAATTGTATAATTCTTCCATCACTCGTTCATTCTATCACATCCACAATCATGACTCGAATTGATAAACCACTCGCCATCAGCACCCAGTCATCCAGTCAATTCCCCTTGGCATCTTTGCATTCGAATCGAGTCGAGCTTCGTTTCATCTCGCCGCCCTTTGCTTGTAGCGTTACGCAACTGATAAGGCAATTCATAGAGCATTGAAATGAGGAGGGCAAAAAGATGCAGAGAATATAAAGTACGGTGATTCAATTTTTAAACACAAGGAATACTTGAAAGGACAATCATAGGTAATTCAAGTAATGAGATTAATGAATGGATAAAATGGGTAGAGAAGAGATAAGTAGCAATACGGGATTTGTTAGATCTTCACTTGCCGACCTGTCGAAAACAACAAACAGAAAGGCGAGAATTATCCGCTACATGAAAGTGATTCATCAACCTGTCAAATCCCTTCCCTTTGCACTGCCATGTCTTAATCTCTCATTAAACATCGGCAACCGACAAACTTTCCGAGATTACTGTAGCAAAAATGAAGATGTTTTAGATTAGAATACTTGAAAAGATAGAAAATAGCATGAGAAAAGCTATCGTGTCCTACCCTTCATACTTTATTTCGTCTAAATCTAGTGTCATGACGTCATTTTCAGTTTACAAGTTTCCCAAAATAGATATTGAAGACTCGCCAAATTGGAAGAAATAAATGGATTGGAGAAGAATCGATATTAACCTTCTGCCAGAAGATGGCTCTGCCTCTGCATGTTCTGCTCTACAGCCCTATTTCTATGTTCTATGTTTGTGTCTCAAGGATCGTAAAATTGTTGTGAGTCGATTGAATGCAGCGATGGATGCAAACTGGCCACAGGGACAAGACAACGGGAGCCAAGCAGACTGACATATTCAGCACAGGTCAGATCCCTCTTTTCGTTTAAATTATTTTTAATGACTAATTCAATTGGATCTGAAGTAGCGATAGATTGAAAGGGAATTCAATTAACGTTATCACAAAGTCGGGAATGATTAAATGAATGCAACGCAAAGAAGCGGACCTCTTTCATCTCTCGATGAAGAAGCAGTTTACAATTCAACCAAAACGGCGCCTGAAAGTGAGTATGCCTGAAAAATTCGAATATTCGAAATGCACAAAAAATAAGAGGCAAAGTTGAGAGGAAGGCCGGCCTGTCGGCCTGTCTTATCGATAAACTACATCTATACAACCCGCCTGCGGCGCACTCAAAGAGAGCCAAACAGCCAAACGCTCCCAAATCGAGTCAATTGCATTTATTAGGATATCATAGTCAGAACTGCAGAAATCTACACATTCCTTGCAATACATATCAAGTTTGAAGAAAAACTTGGAATATTTGGGCCAAACCATCATATTTCAGACAATAAACATCTTCTGTTTCAGATCCCGTCGTGTGTTTTGGCTGTGAGACAACCTGAAGTTGGAAGAAAACACCTGACTAACTGATTGGAATTGACATTTTCTGCCTACAGTAACTCTAAAAGAAGCAATGAAAGGACAGTCGTCTTCACTTCGGCGATGCGATTCGAAGTCGTAAGTTTGGTCGTTTTTCTTGTTCATTTGGCCATTTAGCCAGTTATGGCAATTCGAGTTATCGTACCACGGTTAGCATTCAATTCATCTTCTCTACAGAAATGTCTTATCCTTTATCATCTTCCTTCATAACTCCATTCCTTTCATCGGTTTTTTTTTTCCATATTCAAGCCCTTATCATACTTGGATAGAGAAGAGAGTCCATGAGAAAGAGAAGAAATTTCAGTCTCGTTACAAATTTGCCAAGTTAATATTCTCTCCAACTTTCAACAACTCCTCATCGTATTTTTAAGTCTATTATAGTTGAAGTATTTTCTCATACTCACTTTTTGTGGAATGTTTTTGTCAGTCTATGCAAAAATCGTTTGAATTGGACCGCTGCTCGCTCGTGCTAGGATCAATCTGTATAAAACACGGATTTGAAAGAATGAAAGGGGAATAAAAGAGGGAAAAGTAAATGAGAGATGATGAAAGAATTAGTGAAAATTTTATGATCTTCATCTCCGCCCATTCATTTCTGAAGGTGGTCTTCATCTTGCATTGTTCTATAAATTTGAGCATTTACGTCAGATATGTAGCCTGATATTTTGAAGATTTACTATTTGTGAGATTTTGAATTTTATGCATTTTGTAACTCGAATCCTTGTAGGCAGTAAATCTTGAAAATTCACACGGATCGAATTTTGCCCATCTGTGATACATTTTGTACTGTAGCTTGTGAGTTGTATATCTTTTCATAAATTGCACAGAAATCTAAATGTTCTACCAAGTTTTGGCGCAACCCCATCTGTCCAATCTGAAAGGTTCTTAAATTCCCAGACATTTTTTGCAATGCACTGCACACACACATATTTCTACCACTCTTCTGTCATTAAGCTCATTATTCAGTTGTGCAGAACTCTGCATTTCTGACTTTGTGCGAGGCATAAATTAAGCTGTCTGCCAGTCATTTTTTGTAATAGAGCTTTCGCATAGCCTTCTTACGTCAGTAAGAATTTCGGCACTGTACAAGTCTTTCTCTGCTCATTTCAATCTATCGATAGCAAATTCCCATTCCATATCAGT
>LIAE01007798.1:0-45637 GCA_002287525.1 Diploscapter pachys
GACACTTTTGCACTGCTTTTAGCCGTAACTTGTGATAGAAAGGTCGGATTCGAAAAATGTTTGACCATTCAACTCAGATCGTCGAACTGAACAATATGATATAGGTTTTGGGATATAAGAATGACTTTTGAAATTTGACCCCCGGACCCCGGTACCCGAACCTGGACTTGAAAACTCCGGGAAAAAACCTCAAAACCGTGTTCTCCAGGTCGAATATAGGTAGAAAACACTCAAAAACCCCTTCAGAAACGAATTTGGTATCTCTGGTCCGGACAGTTTCGAGAGTTACGGAGAATCTGTTTTAAACCTCATCCTTTTGTAGTTTTTCTTTGAAAAGTACAAGAGTGATGATAAGGATAGTGTAAAAATACAATGAATGGATTTTAAATATCGATTTTAAAATGTTTCAATTTTTAGTGCAGCAAATAACTGAAGAAATGGATAAATTCTATGATCTATCTAAAGCTAGACTATTCACATTCCCTACTCCCCGATGATATTCTTATTTAGACTTCGAAAATATCGATCTCAATTTTATTTTCAAACAATAATAAAACTAAACATCAAGTAAAGTTAAACTATTACACGTAACAAAACTGAAAAAATAGGCTAGAGGCTATTTTTCAGGAAATAAAAATTCTTCTAGGTTCATTTGAACGAAAAATATGAAATTGCAAGTTTGTAAAATCTTTTTTTTTTGTTGAAAAAATAGGCCCTTTGCCTAAAAATGAAATAACCAAGTTGAACGAGGGAATTATGAAAGATTTTCAACTTTTTTGTTGAAATTTTTACTCGGCCTTAGCCCTTCCGCTCTTTTTGATGTAGGCTTTGTAGAAAAACTCGGCGAATAGGTACAAATAGCTCAAATACATCAGACCACCAATAGAGAGTACGTTCCAGCTGAAAAAATTTATGATCTCTACCCCTTTCAATTAAGTAAAAAATATAAAAATTTACCTGACTTGACATCCAGGCACCAAATCATAGGACTTGATAAATACCAAATGGCCGAAAATATAACAAGAAATCACGAATTGAACGATTTGAATCGTCGTGATAAATTTAGCCACAGGACGAGGGGTATTGATTTTCAGGGCTCTGATTCCGAAGTAGCTAAAAAATTCATTTTTGGAAAAGATGAAAAAATCAACAAAAATGCAAAATCATAGTGGTGGTTTTTAAAAATTATATATTTGAAAAATCAATTATAACGTAGAAAAATAGCTTAGAGATTTTACAGAAATATTGCACTTTGAAAAAGCAAATTAAAAAAAAAAACCTACAAATACATGACGGTGTGGACGATTAGATTCAGGGCTAGAGACCATCTGGCCCAAGCCTGGTGTTCGGAGTACGTGATTTGCGCATAGATGAAAGTGAGTACGTGATGGTACCAGTGCATGAAGATCACGGGCTTTTTCCTAAACAAAACTCATTTTTATCGTAAAATATCGACTTTCTGAAAATACCGTAAAACTAAAAACATGGTATCTCCCAATTCAGGGGCTTTTGACATAACGAACGCCCAGCCCCAAAATCCCGTAGATGGGTCAGTGTAATATTCCGCATTATCGCAGTAGCTCGCTGAAAATGAATTGATAAAAATTAATACTTGAAAATGCATTCTAACGCTGAATTCTAGTAAAAGTTCATT
The DNA here is from genome assembly GCA_002287525.1 of Diploscapter pachys. Lineage (NCBI taxonomy): Eukaryota > Metazoa > Nematoda > Chromadorea > Rhabditida > Rhabditidae > Diploscapter > Diploscapter pachys. Next base: position 1,655 of record LIAE01007798.1, read on the forward strand.
TAGATTTTAGCGAGAGCATATTTTACAAATCTTTATTGAAAAATTCTAATGAAACTTGAAAAAATTAACGATGCGGCAGGTTAAAAATTGTTAGGGGTTGTCTCTTGAAATTTCCTCTTTAAACTCACCGACAAATCCGTCTTTCCTGAACACAGAAACCAATTCCGGAACAAGTTTATAAGCGGCGATCCCAGAAAATAGCGAAAATAGGAAATTCCATACGGCTAAAGTGTTGTCTAATTGAAACGGTTTGCGATAAGACATCAACTTTTGACCGAAATAAATAGCTAGCAAATAGACTACAGCTATCTGAAATTAGCACAAATTTCATAAGTTTGTTAAAAATGGTATACTCTTGATAGGAAATGGTATTATTTTGGTAATAGATGCAAAGATTAGCATACCTTATAAGACATAGGCACCCAGTAGGTCATGAAAGAGTCGGTTTTTTCGAGTTTCCAGTTCTCGAGGAAAATTTGCCTTATACTGGCAGGCTCCGATACTTGTGCTTGCGCCATTTTATTACCTAAAAATTCGAATATTTTGACAAGAAAATTCGAAATTTTCTGCAGAGAAAAGTGCGAATTTTCAACAACTGTAGTAAAAGTGTTAGAAAAATTTGTTGGTGCCAAGATCACGCCACTATAAAGCACGCTCATAGCGATGAAGTCACTGATAAAATAGATAAATGTAGAGATGGAAAGGGGAATGAATGAAGGAACTTTCTATGAATTGATAACTAAAATGGGAGCAATATTATGCGGGGGTAAGGTTCAAAGTGGGTACTTTGTGGGCAAATTTTAGCAAATTCGTCCCCTTTTGCCAAACTATGAAAAGGAAGCCTTTGAATGCACAGAAGAGAAATAGTTCTTGGAAGCAAGAGAGCGAAAGAAAATAGGGGTCTGGCAGAAATTGATCGAGTTTTCTGCAGCGAGAAGATATGAAAAGTTGAGGGCTCGAAAAATTGAAAATTTGCAAAATCAGCCTAAAAATTTGCAAAAAAAATCAGGAGATTTGAAAAATTGGTCGGACTCTGGCTTCGAATTTTCAAAGGAACAGTTGTATTTAGTTTCAAGAGAGATGAGTGGCAAAATGAAATAGTGTAGGGTTAAGTGATAGAAAGAGGAAGGAAGAAAAATAGAGAAAGAAAGAAAAGAGAATAGAGAAGGGTGGTGGGCCCATATGGTGTGAGATTGCACTAGAAAAACTCGCCAATTCTGGTATCTCTCGGAAAATTATAGTCTGTTCCAAAAAGAAATGATAAATTTGATAAAAACATCTCAAACATAAAATGAAAAGGCTTGAAACTTTATTGGACCCAAAATTTACTTGATAACATCTGAGAAAGACTTGGAAAGAGACCACTTTTTATATGACCGAAAGTCGAAAGGTCGATTTTCGCGGTCTTAGAAAACGACTTATCAACAGAAAGGACAAAATTATACACAAATTATCAATTAGAAGATTGAAATTTCATACATTTATTAGGAAAAAATAAAATATATAAACAGTGCAAATGCTCACATTCGAGTATGGTGAAATTGCAATTTTTCGAACCGGACTCCTACAAAAGCTTGAAACTTTGGTGAAATTTCAAAACTTTTTAGAAAATTTAAAACTATAAAAGTCCCCGTTGAACTGATCCTAGAGAATCAACGAAACCATCTGTTTTTGGAGTCCAAAGATCGAGGAAAAAAAACCCGAAAAGTTGTTTTGATTAGGACATTTGAAAGGCCCTACAATGTTTCTGTAGACTCCAATTTCCACCAACATCAAATTTGAACATCCACTTGCGCTCTCTATACATAAATAAGGAATTTTTCATATATCTCATTTCATCCCCGATTTCCACAATCTCCAAAGGAGCACATGACTCCGAACTTCGTTCCAATCCTAACGTCATTGCTCGCGATCTAAAGAATATGCTAATTTAAAAAATCGGTAGGCATATAAAAATTAAATTTGACCTGATAGGTAATAACTCCCATGCCTTCCAGAAAGGCCTGAGTTTGTGCGATCGGCTTATCTTTGACTGGCGTTGTTTCGTTCCAAATCTGAAGGTTTTTGAATTACGATGTTTTAGTTACACTAATTTACCCTGACTATAGTTGGTTTTAGTGCACAGAAAGGTCCCTTGATATGAAGTTTTTCGGTATCAGGTCTATCAAACACTATGCTAAAATGAAGTTGTTATTTTGGGTGAAACTAGAAGAGGAACTTACTAATCAGATTTTGTTCCATTGAAAAATTCAACTTCTACGGTCATTTCATGGTAGGTTTGGCTATTCAAGACCATGGTGAAGTCGCATGCTAACACATAAGAAAAAATAGCTACGACTCCGAAAATAATAGTGAAAATTAGCATTATCTGAAAATGATAAGAGTAAGCGATGAAAGATGAAAGACAAATAGTAAGTTTGATACAAACTGCAATAAATGATCTGACAAGTGTCCGGAACGATCCTTATAAAGCTGAAAAGATAAAAGATCCCCTATTTAGGTCAAACTTCGTCACTTTTCTATGGGAGAAGCTTCGTCTTCTCTCTTATTAGAGATTTAGATTTATCATCGATTTTTCAAAGCTTCATTTCTCATTTATCAGTGAGAAATCAAACTTTTTTTTTCCGTATTCCTAACTTTTAGATTTTATCGACAAATTTTGTATGGTACAAGAAAATACCGTATTCCCTATAATTGAAAGGGGTCATGCCCTTCTATTTTTCAACCCCCTAACTTTTGGAAAATTCGATTTTTCAAAACGTCATAACTCATCGTCTAATGATCGTAATCACTCCAAATCAAGAATAAATCCACTCTATACGCTCTAAAGAACATTGCAAAACACTTCTTGAGAAGATTTGAATAGGGTAATGAGTAGTTCTGGCACTTTGTGATGCCTTGCTAGAGAGTGTCCTTCAAGTGGAAGTGCCCTTCAATTAGAGAGTAATTTGAATTGTACAAAAATTAACATATGCTATTTTTAAATAAGATATATTTTAACGTTTATAAAAATATTTTTATGTATTCTTAAAACTTAACATATGTTAATTCTTTTTACTAAAATTAGCATATCTGTTATTTTATGAAATATTCTTCGTCCGTAAATTCGCACTACAGCACAGCTCTCTCCAGCCATATCAGAAACCGGTTTCCTTCTCATCTTCGACTAAGCGAATCTTGCTACGATTCTTCTAGAATTGTCAAAGTTTTTCGCATCTTTCTCGAATTCTATTATGCTTCCACACTATTTCTATTTTCTTTTTCTTTAGCTCTTGTTTTCCATGCTATTTTTCTTTCTTCCATTCTTTTCCTATGGTGTTTTTCTCACTATTACTAATTTACCTCTAATTTCTAAGGAGTCGTGGCTTTAGCTATTCTTCATACATTTTGCCAGATTGTTAATCGCGGGATTTATCTATTTTCTTCTGTGAGAATTAGCATAAATCACTTTGTAACGCCACTGTTAATTGTATAATTTTTATAACAATAAAATGAACACCTAACGCTCTCTCCATATTTTGTATCTAGCGTCGCGCACCTTTCCTTCTTTCTCTCAAGTATACAGGTCATCTCCATTCTTCTCTGCGCTCTCTTCATCTTCGAAAACTATTTCGCCGAACTTCTCTCTATCCCCTTTCTCATCGATTTTCTATTGACAGTCGTCTAAGTTTTTACGAGATCTCTTACCTGTCCTTTATTTTGGTCATACTTTGGCAATTTTGTCTATTTTCAATAGAATTTTTAACATTTGTTTCTTGAGAATATTGTGCTAATTTTTATATTACGGTACTTTTAGAATGGCCGCTTTTGAACGATACTTTTTCTCGCTTGCGGTATTCTTCACTATCGTCGTACAATGGCTTGAAGCGAGGGGCGCCGTGCAGCTGACCTCTCAGAATCACGATGAAGTTATCAATGGGGCGCAGGTAATCTAATTAACATTTTTGTCTATTTTTATGCTACTTTTTAGGTAGTCTTCGTAGCGTTTTGCGCCGATTGGTGCCCATTTTCGCGACGATTAAAGCCGATTTTCGAACAATCGGCGGAAGTTTTTCACAAGGAAAACCCGAACGCTTCCGCTGCATGGGCAATAGTAGACAGTCAACAGAATGTGAGTTTTTTTATCTCTTGATGAAGATCGGCTTTTTCCCAATTTAGGCCGATATAAACGATAAGTACTTCGTCACGAAATATCCAACGATGAAGGTTTTCGTTAATGGAGAATTGATTCAGAAGGAGTATCGGTAGGAACTGATCTCTTTTCAAACATTTTCTGAAAGTGATCAAGTTTAGGTCCTCCCGATCTGTTGAAGCCTTGACTAATTTTGTGAAATATCAATTATCCACAGCTATCAACGAATTCGGCTCTGACAATGAGGTTGAGGCAGCTATTGACCGGACTAAGCGAAATATTATTGCACGATTGAACAAGAATGGACAGGAGTATGCTAATATGAAGGTATCTTTTAAATTATCATTATTTTTATAAAATTATAATTTTAAGAAAATCGGCTCAATTCTTCGAGAAGAGTGTACCTTCTGGGTCCCATCTGATACTCTCGCCCAAACCGTGACTGGCAGCTCTGTGGAATTCGTCGATCCTGACACTGGTGACAAACAATCGGTAAGATTATCATTTTTGGTATCGTTACCGAAAACCGCCATTTCAGTTCACCGGTAACATGGCTGATTATGAATTTTTGAAGCAGTGGGTGACCGATAAATGCATCCCTCTTGTTAGGTAGGAAAATTGACCTAAAAACTCTGAAAGAGCAATTTCAGAGAGGTTACCTTCGAAAATGTCGAAGAACTAACTGAAGAGGGATTGCCATTCCTCTTGTTCTTCCGAGATCCAAACGATAAATCCGCTGATAAAATGTTCACGGAACAGGTTCCGAATTTCTGAGTTTTTTTTTGGAAACGACAACTTTTAGGTGTTGCGAGAACTCTATGATCAGAGATCCACAATAAATCCGTTATTGGCAGATGGCTTTAAATTTGCCCATCCTTTGAGACATCTCGGAAAATCCACGAAGGACTTGCCAGTTCTTGCAATCGACTCATTTCAGCATATGTTTGTCTTCCCCGACATGAGCCAGCTAACTGTACCAGGAAAATTGAGACAGGTACCAAATGTTTCCTTGCCAAAAATGGTATTCTTACCATTTAAAATTCAGTTCATTATGGACTTGCACTCTGGCAAACTTCACAAAGAATTCCACGAAACTCTCGACCAAAAATTGATTGACCTGGCGAAATTCCAAGCTAATAATCCCGAAGACCCAGAATTCCATGAAGCACACAAGGAAGATGGGCAGGCGAAGGTTTGCTTGTGTTTTTAAGTTTGTTCGATTCTTATCTAGCTTTGTTTCAGCCCAAACCTCCCGGGGCCAAACCTTCTGATACGACCCCTCCCCCGTCCGTGTTCAAGGAGCTCAAGCCTTCAGAAAAGCGATACTCATTCTTACAAAAAACCGAGCTATAATCTCAAATTGAAGCTGCCATTTGGGTATTTAAAGTGGGTGATTTTATTTAATAAGTGGATTTTTCATCCATTGAAAATACCAAGCGAAAAGTATTTTCGTCTTTCTCTAAATGTTACTAAATATCGAATTCTTGTTTTTATCAAATCGGGTATGAAAAATTTGATTTTGTTCGTGATAATTTTCAAACATCTGTCATAGTCAAAGACGGTGTTTTAGCCATTTTAATTCAATCTCAAAATCGTCAAAACACCGTTAGAAATATGGAATTTCGCATAAATTATAAATCACTAGAGAACTGAAAATAATAAATTTATTATTATGCTAATCCTCGTATTTTACATCAAAAATCAATATGTCAACTGAGATTTAAATTCAAAAATACCTCGAAAATTATGATAAGTTTTGTTAAGCTAGCAACTCTAACATGACATTAGTAAGATTAGTAATATTTACATATAGGTACAGATTAATACGCCTCAGGTATCATTACGGGCCTTCTAGTGGGAGATGGAGTCTAAAAATTATATTTCATAATTTTGAAATGTAAAAGTGGAATACCCGATATTTCGGTGGGAATACAAATCTGACTCGTGAAGATATTGACTCCACTTCGTCGTGGTGATTGCTGTTATCAGGCTTATCGCAGTATTCTGGAGGTGCCAAAGAATTCATGACCGCTGAAATTTTACAATGTCGCAATTTGCGTAAATCACGTCGGCTAAAATTCACCTGTTTGGTACTGTGGTGGTGGATCTAAAGGATTGGAGAATGCGTGGGTGTTTAAAATTGAGATATGCTGAGGAGGTATCAACGGCCTTATTGGGGCTGCATTTCCGAAGAAGTCATAAGCTATGTTTGAAGAAAATGGACCTTGAAATTTGGATAGCCTAAAATTTGTTTCAAATTAAGTAAATTCATATCCAGTTACTTGTAGAAGCAATATCTCAAGATACAAGAGGCTAATAGGAAAATGAATAATAGTGGACATGCCACGACCAATATGAATTCAAACAGTTGGGTAGATGATGTAAATTGACCGTCTAAAAGTAGATTTTTATCGAACTTAAAAATATTAAACTACCCGAATAACTTGCCACTGAATCAATGTCTCCAGAAGAAGTAGTGGGTTTATTTAGATACATTTTTCACGAAATTAGGCAAAAATCGACTTTTAGATGAATGTCAATATTTTGAGTAGCAAAAATTCGATATTCAGATTGGTGAAACTGAGGATTATATAGGCTGTTGAAAATATGGCCACAAAATAATCCTCCATTCAAAGTACTATTGATCATGACGAAATGATAGTTTTATCAAAATATTTATTCGCAAAAAACTGAGATTTCCCAAGATTTGTTTTATACAAATTGCATAATATTAAATTAAATTAAAGCTAAATCAAATTTAAATAACGTTAGAAAACTCTTAGGCTGACAATCAAGGCAAAGATCATCGAAAGAAGATAAGTTATCGGTGAGGTGTCACTTGTAGTTGAGATAAGCGGGGGGTTAGTTGTTACTAGATTGGTGCTCAGGGCTGTGCAATCTGAATTTTTAAATGCCATACACGTTTTTGGAGGGCGAGCGTTATTCACCAAAAATTTTGGTGAATAACGCTCGCCCCCGTTTTTTTCAACTCTGCCCACCTTGCAATCGCCCGACACAGACGTTAGTGTCGACGCTCAGAATAATTTGCTGAGTGTTGCAGATGAATCCTGGAAACGTTTTGACTTTCTCAGAAAACTGAGCAGAAGAATTTACCTCCGACTTGAGATCCACAAGTTTGAGTATAGATATTTTCCATGCAGGTGATCGCTTGATCGTATGATGAGCAGAACGCGGAGCTAGTCGTGTCGTTAATATTGCTGTAGCAACTGGTGATATTTCCCTGGTCCAGATTGGTCAAGTTGTGAAGGCACGGGAAGTTGGCCTGAGTTAGGTTCTTCGCGGGTCCACACTCGTAGTTGAATCTGAATTATCGTCTTTGTTGGATTTAACCAATTCTATCTACCTGTAGTAGGTCTCCCTGAATCTCCAGGCATCTTCGAAGGGCGTTCCGAACCATTCGAACCAAGAGATCGGCACGATACAATTGTCGAAGTTCACGTTCGCATTGTTCAGGCAGGACGTCAGCGCGTCTTGCCATCCACACTGCTTGTTGAAACCGTCAACTCCGGTGTTGAACAGATTGATCAGAGAATTGACGAAGGTTCCAGTAGCTGATGAGTTACCGAATCGATATGGTTGTTGAATGTTGAAATTCGTGTAGTAGTTGTTGAAGCACACCTTGGCAGCATTGTACATATCTCCAGGACAGTCAGCGTAAACGGGCACTGAGAATCGCGTGCAATCAGGAAGTTGACCTCCGCAGGCAGCCGTATTCACAGTGAGAGCTAACTCTTCGACGTTACAAATGTAGCCTCTGACGCCGATGCCACAAGATTTCTCGTAGACTCGTTCAAGACATCCGATAGTTCTGTCGTATCCTCTGCAGAACTCTCCGTCGTTATCGGTATTGTTGATGAATCGGTAGCATGACGTTACATTGTCATGGTCGAGGAAGCTGCTATTCCTGATACAATCCCAGTTAGCTCGTACGGTTTCTCTGGCTGGTCCACAATTGTAGTTTTCCACATAATAATTGGTTCTGAAGTTGTACGAATCGTCCCAAGTCGAGAGGAACCATTTCATCCACGTGTCGGATTGAATGCATACGTCCATCGACATGTTGATTCTTCGGAGGCACTGATTTAGGGTATTTTGCCATCCACAAGTCATATTCAATGCTGCTTGACCATAGGTTCGGTAGATTTGTCGTCGTTCCCACATGTAACTGCCTGGTACGCTTCCGTTTCCAAAGACGAATGGAGCCTGATTCATGTTGAAGTTTCGATAGAAGGCTGCGAAACACTCTTTAGCCGCTCGGTCATGCTCAGGCAAGCAGATAGCTGTGGAGTCTTCAGAGCAATCCCTCAACCTTCCGGTGCATGCATCGGTATTCAACTTAAAAATTCAGTTTTTTCCTATCTTTTAAAATTAAGATTACTTGAAGAGCCATGTTTTCAATGGTACAAGTGTATCCTCGGACATCCCATCTGAAATTATAGCATTCTAATAACTCTGCTAATTTTTGATCGAAACTAGTACCCGCAATCCCTTGTCAGAATTCGTTCCAGACACCTCGTACCATTGTTGAACGCGTGGCAAAATTGAGAAGCATCCCTTGTATCGTTCAATTGTGCGTAGCAATCGATGTACTCTTGTTGTTGCCTAAGTTTTTTGGTAACGTTTATCATTTTGGTAGCGTTATTTTCTCTTACTTCATGGTATAATTCATCAGGCAGTTATAGTTGTCTTGGACCACTGAATTTGTGTTTTAATGGTTTAGACTACAGAAACCTCAATTGCAGAGAACAATAGATCAGCAACATGGCCGAGCGGTAGTCGTTTACGACTCATTAAAATCAATTTTCGCCAAAAAGTCTCGTTCAATGATTAAGATCGGCAATAAAAGCCGCTATTCATATTTGGAAATTATTACTCATTTACAATCACATTGTCAAGGCTCATAATTTGGTGCAGATAATATAATGGCTATTTTATGCGTTTCTGATTTGTACATGATTTTGAAGAATAAGCGAAAATTGCCACGATTCGTTTTCGTTTTTGATACAGAATTAGAGTTCGGGTACGGAACCATTTCAAAGAAAAGTGCTTTTGAAATTTACGAACCTCTGTTTGCCGGACCGCACTGGTACTCTAAAATTAAGATATAATTATGTTAAAAGTAAATACTGCATACCTTGAATATAGTAACTCGTTCTGAAGTTGAAAGAGTCATCGTAAGGCGATCCGAACCATTCTCTCATCGAATATGGATTAATGCAATTGTCATAGTTGATGTAGTACGAATTCAGACAATTAGTGAGCGTGAACTGTCTCCTTAATTAGCGTAATTATTTAATTACCCTCTAACTATCTCCATTTAATTACTGGCAAATCTGATTCCACCCTGATCGTCCTTGGTTCATCAACATGTCCATCTCAGCCTTAGAGTAACTGTTCGGGGTGGTGTTATTTCCGAAGATGTAAGGGGCAGTGAGACCGAAGCTCTTGTAGAACGTGTCGAAGCACATTTTAGCGTTCTGAAAAGCTATTAACGTCATTTTTAAGCTATAACATCATATTTACATTGTACATTTCGGGTCGGCACTCGGCGTAAATGGGCACCGCGAAGAGTGAACAGTCAGGCATATTGCCGGCGCATTGAGCAGTGTTGACCTAAATTTTTACCGATTTGCAAGACAATCGATTTTTAATGATCTCATACCGACATTCCAAGCTCTTCGATGTTGCAAATGTAGCCTCGCACGCCAGGACCACACTCCCTAACGTAGACTTCTTCTAAGCATCTGATTGTTCTATTATATTCCGGGCAGAGATTTGCGTTATTGGTGTTATTCAGGAATCGGTAGCAATCTTGGATTTGTTGGCTGTCTTTGATGGTGCTGTTGTGCAAGCACTGGAAGTTGACTCGAACTTGTTCCCTAGCTGGTCCACAGTTATAATTGTGGATGTAGAAGTCAGTTCGGAAATTTGAAGAATCGGGGAAAGTCGTGAGGAACCAGTCCATCCACGAGCCTGGGTTAGCGCAGAAGTCGAGATTGATGTCGTGGAGCCGGAGACATTCGTTCAACTCAGATTGCCAGCTGAAAGACGTCATTTATTTTTCGATAACGCCATTTTGTAGTCTTTTAAAGTGACGTCATAAAGCTTACCCGCAAGTCTGATTCAACGCCGCTTCACCCATACGGTTGAACATCTGGGTTCGAGCGTACATGTAACTTCCCGGCGTTGAGGAGTTTCCGAAGACGTAAGGAGTAGAAATGTTGAAGTGATCGTAGAACGCTTTGAAGCATTGCTTGGTTTCCTAAAGTTTCGGAAACATTTTTGGGGACACTCTCTGGGGGCATTTTCTTACATTGTAAGACCTCGTGTTGCACTCTGGCATAGCATCTTCCACACAGTCGCGAAGTCGTCCGGTACAAACGTTAGTGTTGACCTAAAATTTATGCTAATTCTTAGGAGTATTCGAAGAATCGTACCATTAATGCGATCTCTTCAACCATACAGATGTATCCTCTTGTATCGCGTCTGAAATATTTTTTTTTTCTATTGTCACCCCTTCATTCTTTTATAGGCTTTAAAAATGACGTCATTGTTAAAATCTAACAATAGTGCTTTAAATTCAGGTTTAATTTTTGCGGGTGTTAAATTTGATACCCGCAATCTCTGGTGACGATGGATTCTAAGCATCTTGTCGAATTATCGAAAGCCCGGCAAAATTCGGCTCCGGTTTGAATGTCTCCATTCAGAACATTGTAACAATCCATGATAGCGTTCTGATCTCTGAAGATTTTAATTCGTGAAATCGTTTCGGATTTGACACTCAATATTCGAAGTTATACCTCATACTATCATTAAGCAAGCACTGCCAGTTATTGATAACGGCTAAAATTTAAATTTAATTTTTAAATTTCTATTAATTGTTTGTTTTTTATCCTTAACTATTTAATGGCCCTCTTCATTAACGATTTTGGATTGGCAGCTTTTATGGGTCGTTAAACTAGTCTTAAAATGGCGGTTTTATTCGTGCACTAATTATAATTTTATCAACAGGGAGCTTAAACTACCGAGAGGATGGGTAGTTTTGTGATTTGTTAAATGAAATTAGAATATTTTCTAAGTATACATAAGGCATGGTATTATATTTAGTAATCTAGGACTCTTCTATTTTTGGCATCCTAGATCCTGATCACCTTCTAATCTTTCCACCTAGTTTACAAAAGGCACGGTTTGTGCGTCCAAGATTTTACGATCATTCGCCGAGCGTATTTGGCAGCGGCAATTTTGCATCAAAATTCAGCATCAACAATGATAATTATCAATTTTTGGTCGAGATAATTGTAGGACTGGCTATTTTTTCGCTTTCAAGGACAATTTAGAAATTTTAGAAATTGAATTTAAGTTTAGGTTTAAAAAGAATTTATGATTCTATCTTTAAATTTCAAGTGAATTTTTGCAATTTAAAAATTAAACTGAAATTTCATACTTCGGTTGGCTGGGCCACATTGATAGTTTGTAATGTAGTAGTTAGTCCTGAAATACTACTTTTAAAAATTAGCATAATTAAATTTGACTGACCTAAAAGCAACAGAGTCGTCATCAGTGGATCCAAACCAATCCTTGTACGAATTTTGCGTTATGCAAGCATCGAAGCTAACATTCGCCGTATTCAAGCAATTAGTCAGTGTAAATTGCCAACTAAAAATTGACGCTTTGAAAAATATTGCTAATTTTTAGAGCTTACTTGCACATTTGATTCCATCCATTGATGCCCTGCTGTATCAGCAAGTTCATGACCGCTTGGTTGAAGCTTCCTAGAATTTAATAAAAGATAACAAGTTATACATTGCTAATTATAAATTTAACCTGGAGTGGTATTGTTTCCGAACACATAGGGCACGCTAATGTTGAAATTGTTCATGTACGTTTGGAAGCAATTTTTCGTGGTCTTAATTTAAATTTATTTACACTAAGCCTGAATTTAACTTTACTTGATACGAGTTTGTATCGCACGTTGGAGCATCTGGTAAGATGATTAAAGACTTTCCGAATTGTAGAGACTCTAAAATTATTAATTTGAGAAATCAGAAATTTTCAAAAATTACCGCAAATACAGCAAACTAAAACTAGAGCCGAATAAAACTTGGCACCCATGTTGGTGCGCTACTTTCTTAAAGTTTTGCACCTAAAAATTCAGGATTACTATAAACTTTTATATCTTTTAAAAATAATTTAAAATGTAAGGCCATTAGATAATATTTGAAGAATACGAGTTTTCGATAATTGGAAGACAACCTGAAGATTTCGACGGGTCTGGGGGTTGCAACTGTATTTTTATTCGTTTAAAAACGGTGCTTATCATATCACAAATAAGATATCATTTTCGTTTATTTGCGTACGCTCGTCTGCATTGCACAATTATATTTTTCCCGATGAGACCAAGAGTCGTAAAATGCAATTATTACAGACGATCTTAGATTCCTATCCTTAACCATGCGGATAAGGATTTTCTAAATTTATAACAATATTGTGCTGCTTTTTTGACGTCGTGCTTGATATTTTACTGGGTTCTTATCAGATCTCCAATTTTTATTCTTTTATCAGTGATATTTTCTCATTTTTATTTATCTTTTACCAACGCTATTTCCACATTGATGTTTAGTCAGAAGTGATAATTTAATGGTATTATATCACTTCGGATGATTATTTGATAACCACAGTATTGTGAAATTTCGGGACTTTCACAGACATGATTCATCCATATGATTTCTGCTCGAAATTTTGTTAATTTTGATAAGCAATGATAAAGCTGAGATAATTTTTAAAGGTCTATCTTTAGATGCAAGAATGTTCACCTGTTAATAATTAGAGTAACTTAGAATTTTATATAGCAACCATTTTGCTGACCTATCTTTCTGTTGCGACCAGCAACTTAATAATTGCTTGTTAATTAGTTTTGTATTTTGCCAATCGATAGCCAGGGACGTTTGCGGTGCGGTGACCATTTCACTGTACCGCCAACATCCCTAGCGATAGTCAATAACTTCAATTGTTATCTTTGGGAAATTGTTAGAACTTTCTCTAATCCGACTAGTATCGCCGATGTTAGTTGATTTGTGAAACACTGATTTGCATTTGAGCCCACAGGGGTTTTCACCTGTTTAGGATTGTTTCACGAACGATTCTGTTTCTCTAACTTATTCACTATTGCTCATGGGCCTAGTCCGTATAAATAGGTAGACACGACAGAGGCAGTGATTCTTATTCAGTATTACCCGGGTACTCTACGTTGTCAAAGGCGTTCTATTGTTATTGAAATAAACCTTCAATAAAGCATTATCTATCCCACTTGGACACGACTTTTATTATATGGCTAGAGTGTACTCTATTCTCTGCATTGGCATTGCATTCTTTTGAGAAAGCGCCAATATTGATTCGTCTCCTTTTTTTAGTGTTTTTTGCAAAGTATTTCTGTGTATCAGGGCCGGGCGGAAATCTAAATTTTGCTTTTCGGAATTCGGAAATCGAAATTCTTTTAATTTTTCGGAATTCGGAATTATTTTAATTTTTCTGAATTCGGAATGATTTTTATTTTTCGCAATTCGGAATTCTGCCCGGCCCTGCTGTGTATCTGTGTGTCCGAGCTTATTTCTAACCACCTGTCTATCGCACCCCCATGTATGATACACCATTCGATGGGTCTCAGTTGCATCCTGTGCAACGTAACTTTTCCGACAACTTTTACCCTAATTTTAGATACTTAGGACCCAAAACTATAACATGCTAATTTTGACAACGAAATTTGCAAATCGTTTGAGAGGTCATTACTGCTTCCTCAGCAATGAAATGCAGTCCGAAGTTTCGGGATCGGAACTTAACCTCACAATGAGGTGAGGCTGGAGATGGAGAGAAATCGAAACTTCCAATTGCAATTGCTGATTGATATTAAATTTGCATATATTAGAAAAGCTTTTAAAATGCATAACAGGTAGAGAATTGGTAATGAGTCGGCCATTAACACTCGGGTTGGAGTGGAATGAGGAGGATTGTTTTCTGACAATTTTCAATAAAAGTACGACTTCTCTATTCTGCATCTGTCGCCCTCCTATGCCTGTCACTGTTCTGTTTTCTGCTACTGTTCTATGGTTCTCTTACTGCTTTGTTTTCTGCTCTATTCTGCGCTAGCCGGTCGCCGAAAGCGGCCGGTCTATATTATTTTCGTATTTTTGTATAGTTTACAACATGATAATATTTTCAATGATATTTATGAAATAGAAGTGTATAATGCAAACTTTTAATATGTAAACACACGAAGGGGGCTATAAGCAAGGCGAGTCAATGAACAGATAATTTGTAGTTTTGACTCTCGAATTTGATACAAATTAACAAATTAGCGGAATGCAAAATTGAATATAAAAGTAAAGAAAATCGCGTATTTTAGTTTTATGGTTTGATGGATTTTCAGGAGGAGAGCTATGAAATTAAAAATTTTGATAGTGTGAGAGAGTATGAGCATGAAAATGAGAGATGCGATGCATACTAATTAAAAATTTTGTTTTGGTGCTAGAGTTGTGGTGGTGTTAGTGTTGTTTTGGTTTGATATTATCTTTGGTTTGGTATTGTTTGTTTTGCACTTTTGCAAAACAAAAATCCTAGACGAGAGAGGCCGCGAAGCGGCCGACCGAAGTCTAGTTTTTTCTATTTGCCCGTTGGTAAGAACTTGCAAAATTTGTCAGCATTTTATTTCAAAATTCTCCATGATAACTCATTTTATTCGCGGTTTTTTCCTGAAAATCGACAATAACATTATTTTTCTTCTTTTACTTGAAAATCTCCACTGAAATTTGATTTACGGTCAATTGTCCTGAAAATTCAGATTTTCATGAATTCGAACGAAGAATGCAGCCCTCTGAGCGACAATCCCGACTTCGAAAAGCCGGTCTTCAAAAATAACAGGTAGGCAAAATTTCACTTACCTAAAAATTCTAAAACAGGTACGAGAATCCGCCGACTTTCACAAATTGGAGTGGACTTCCGGGAGTTCAGGCGTTTTTCAAATGGCGGGTAATGGAAAAGGACGAATCCAACATACCGAAATGTAAAGAGGTAATTTTTGGATGACTTTTTTCTAAGTAACATATTTTTCAGGAACTCGAGAGGAATCTACCCGTGACTTTTCTGAAGAAATTCGAACCTACGAAGTTTTCCAAGCTCTACGCCACTTGGCTCGGCCACGCCACTGTCCTAGTCGACATACAGGGCATCAAGTAGCGGATTTCTAAAAATGGTCTGAGAAAATTCAGGGAAAAATTCAGATTCATCACAGATCCGTTGTGGTGCGATCGTGCGTCGTTCACGAGCTTTGCCGGTCCGAAGCGGTATCGACCCAGTCCGCTGAACATCGAGAACTTACCGGAGGTAGAAATTTTTCAAGGTGTTGGTCGTTATTCAACAAAAATTTTGTTGAATAAAGACCGCCCCCATTTTTCAACTTACCTAAAAATGAATCTCTTGGGTCTGACTTATCGAAAAAATTTCAAGCTGGATTTCGGTGTCATTAGCCACGACCACTACGATCACCTCGACGTAGAAGCAGTGCAGAAAATCGACAAGTTTAAACATTTGTGTCAGATTTACCTAAAAAATATCGTTTTCAGATTGCACAATGGAAAAATTCGGTGGTTCGTGCCGAAGGGCTTCGAGGAGTGGATGGCGACCATCGGAATTTCGAATACGGAGGCGAGGCCGGATAAAGTCGCTGAGATGACGTGGTATGCAAATTACGCATCTTTTTGATTCATAAAAATTTCATTCTAAAATTTTCGATATATATTACATATTTCAGATCACTGTGCATTTTATTACCTATTTTGAACCTTTAGGATATTGCATATTCTCATTGTTTTATCCGAGGGTATTTTGCATCGTCCTATTTTCCATATTTTCAGGGGTGAGAAGAAAGACCTCAAGATTGGCGACAAGACCTGTACCGTTTGGTGTTTACCGGCCCAACATTGGTGTCAGCGTAGTACGTTCGATAGGAATAAGGTGAATTTTACAATTTTTCTAGAAAAAGGGTGATCGTTACGACCTTTAAGAAAAGTGGTAAACTTTACACTTTTCAGCGCCTTTGGTGCAGCTGGGCGGTGAAGTCACCGGAAAAGTCGTTCTATTTCGCTGGCGACACGGGATTTTGCGATTCGGAATTCAAGAAAATCGGCGAAAAGCTGGGACCATTCGACCTGGCCGCGATACCAATTGGGGCCTACGAACCAAAGTATGATACCATCTTGGTAACTTATACCAAAAGTTGCCATTTCCAGCTGGTTCATGAAGTCCCAACATATCAACCCGCGAGAAGCCGTGCAAGTGCACAAATTGATTAAGTCCAAGTTCAGCATCGGGATCCACTGGGGAACCTACCATATGGGATCCTACGAGGTTACCAAATGGTAGTCTTGGTAGCATAATACCATTTTCAGTTTTACCTCCAACCGCGAGAAGATCTGAAGAAATACGCACAAGAAGAGGGAGTTTCGAATTTCGTCACGATGAGTCCAGGAGAAATTTGGGAAGACCAAGAAAATCAAGCCTTTGAATAAGAATGATTAAATTAACAATGGGTTGAAACACGTGATCTCTTCTTAAATCTGTTTATTCTCAAAAACCTATGAACCTTAAAGAATATAAATACCTGAGTTATTTACAAACGCCAAGATTTGTATGTTTACCGTAATCATTTTAAGGAATAATAATACAAATTTAAAATTAAACTTGTTGAACTTGATTCGAATTTCGCTGATTTTCATTTGGTTCTTCTAGGATCGGAACGGATTTTTTCTCTTCCATACTGAAAATAGTTATTCATTATCAAATATTGCGAAACATGGTGAAATTTAAAATAGTGACTAATCCATATGAAAGAGGAATATCAATCAATATCAGATATTTAAATTCAAATATATGAACCTTATTGTTAGAGTTAACTTAAAGTTTTAAATCAAATATTGAAATGTTAAAAATATATCCTTACTCTTCCATCAACATCCTTTGCTTGAGCAGGCTAATCTGGGTTTCAATTTCAGTCGCCGCCTGTCGGAGTTTCGCATTTTGTTGCTCCAAATCCCTCAATTCGGACTCCGCCTTTTCTTTGGCTTCCTTTTGCCTTTTACGGTATCTGGCGGCGGCTTCGTTATTCTAAAAAATAAGATATAAAAAGATTTTTCTTCTAAATAAAAATGCTAGAAATTGAAGATAACTAAACATTAGATTTAGAAATAAAATATCTAATGACAATATATAATAAAGAAGATCAAAGATAATAATTATTAATTGGAACGAAATATAAGAATATCGTAAATTTTAATAATCAAAATATTTAAATTATATAAGATGCCTGTACCTGTTTCCTTTTCCTCTGCAAGATGACTTGGGGGTTTTCGTCTGCTGGTGGTGATTGACTACTCGGAGTGGGCGTCGACGGACTGACGGACACATTTCCGATGTTTGACTTCTGCAGCGCTTCAACGACTAATCGGACGATGTCTTCGATTGCCATCGGGTTCTGGAAGTTTCCAAATTTTAAGATTTTTAAGAAAAAATAAACACTCATTCATAGATTATAGTAAATATAAATTTAGACAAGTGTATGAGATATAAAAAGTCGAATAATGGCTATCATTTGAAATGTCTCGACAAACAATGTCATTCTAAATTTCAATTGCTCAAACCTAATACACAAATCCGAAACAATGACATTCAAATAATTTTTTTAATTTGAAAAATAAATATACTTACCTAAGACATAATGAAATTTGAAAAATTTTAAAAATTAATTTTGGTAATAAAATATTCATGGTGTTTTTAAATTTATTACCTTCAATAGCTCAGGTTTAATTGGGATCATGGGCGATGGCGCTTCGTTTTGACGGTTACGATTTTGATAGTCGACGACGGACATACTCGGGTAAAACATGGATGAGAGTGCCGGTGAGTAGGGGGGCGGGGCCAGCAGTTCGGCTGTAAACGATTGGGAATATGAGTGATGATGCAATATAAAGAAATTGCATCATAGGGTGGAGTGATGCAAGAGGAGATCTTTTTCTCTCCCTTCCTTTCTCTCCTTTCTTTCTTTTCCTTTATCTTTTTCTTTCTCTCTCTCGGGTCACTCTGCGTCTCTACCTATATGAACATAGAATATGAGAAAGATAAGAAGATACAAAAAAGACGAGCGAAAACAATATAAATTTGAAAGATTTTTTGAAGTTCGCAAGGTTTTGACATATTTTAATGGAAGAATGAAGGCGATTTCGAAATTTCGTAAAATGATGCAATCGGGCGAAAGGAGTGAGTGAGACTAGCGCCCCATATCGATTTTTGAGGGGAAACTAAACTGAAAGATAGGGTCCACTTCTTTTTTACTTAATAAAAACAAATATTTAAATATTTTAAACAAAAAACTCAAATATATCTAAAAGAGAATCTTTCTCACTTCGGATAAATATATGGCCTGACCTGTCGCACCTAGAAGATAGGGAAAAATCAATATATTAACCGCTCTCAATTTATGATATCTCAAAATGATACCAAATTTGGTTTGTAGTTCATGTGCTTTCCTTCAGAGACAATAAATTATCACTCCTACCATTCGTCTCTCAGGAAGATTCTATCTCTCACACACAGTTATGATGCAATTTGATAAGGTGATTAGAAATTCAATAAAAAGTGAAATTTTAAAAAATCGATACGTGACGTAATCGTTAAAATGATTACATAACGGGAAGTCCGGATTAATTCCCTGTAGATTCTGGTAAATCTGGCCTAAATTCGAAGTGGGCGGAGCTAAATTGTCTCCCATCTCAGAATAAGGACTTGGTGACACTGACGGCGATAGTAAAGGCGTTACCTAAAAATCAGTATTTTTGACGTCATCTAAACTGGCGTCATACCACATTAGACTCTAAGCGCTCAGCGTCTCTCACGATCTCTCGATAGATGTCGAATTGAGTTCTCTCGTTGCTTATCGCCGTCGCCGTCGGGACTTCTGAAGTCACGACGACGGGTGGCACAATACTTGGACGACTCGACGAGGATTCAGAAGCCAACGACGACTAGAATTATCCTTTCGAAAAATAAATACTGTAGCTCTCTTACCGTATCCTCTGCTCTTGAAGTTGGAGGATCTCGTTTCTTCTTTCGGAAAGAAATTAAGGAAGACAAAAATGATCGTCGAAATAAATCGTCAGCATCGAACGGAGACGTCATTCCGGGACGATCCGGAATTTAACCGTAAATCCCGTCAAAATCGTTGGACTTTATTCTAAAACAACTAATAGTGTATAGAAAAATAGTTAAGCGCGCTATCGAAAAATCGATAGTATTCCATGTCAGGGTGGCCTTTAATAAAGAGGTTGATAACAACGTTAGCATCAAAAATACGAGGTCTTTGTGTGCAATTAACAAAAATATACGATTTTCGTAAAATAGCCCGACTATTCGATATTCGGACGTTAGCAAAATCAAAATACTAAAGTTTTAATCGGACTTTGACTTTGGTTTGGCGCTTAGAAAATAGGTAATTTATAGGCAATAATTTAATAAGCAATAGCGCTCGAATCTAGGAGAGTGAAGAGAGGATTATTTAGATAACCGTAAATTTCGCAGTCAATCAAATTGATAAAGTTGGGGGTAGCTCCTCGAAAAATCGACGCAAATCAAGAGTTTTCGTGGATTTGTTGAAAATAAAAATGCCGCTCGGAAGCTCTCATTTCTTATCAACTACCAGGCTTTTTATCAATATATGCTAAAACATAGAGATTATAAAGTCACCTGGTCCATTTTTTAGCATGGCACTAAACAGGTCAATTATCAAAATGCATTACACTTGAAATGAAGCGCAGAGTGGGAAAAATGATAAGGTTTTTTTTCAAATGAATTATTCAATTTAAATTCTATTTAAGAACCCCCCACATATAGGCAAATATTCATGGCTCGTCTCTCGTAATAGTTGAGTAAGAGATTTCGATTTCCATCGTATTATTGAGGTCAGAGAATCATATGGGACAAGTTTCAGTTCGATCCGACCTTTTGACACGTGCTTTTCAAAAATGTTCATATCGTGGACCCCGCACATAGGCGAAATTTGGATTTCTGAGACGTTCATATTTGTCAAGTCCAATTTAATATAAAAATTTGGTATTTTACGAAATTTATTCAACAATTTAATATTATGTTAAGTTTACATTATGATTAAGTACATATTATGATGAAGTAGGATATAATAAAGCACGAATACCGTCTTGCGGTTCTCAGATTTAAGTTCACAAATTCAATTTCGTATTTTGAGCGCGTTTACATGCCTATGCTAAATGTTTAAATGAAGAATTATTAGGTTCTAATGAAAGACAAGTGAAAATTGCATGATCATTAACCATCATTCGACGAAATTATCATAGGCTTTTGAAAAAAGACGAATTATTTGTGATCAATCATTTTAAAGTTAAAAATGCTACAAAAATAATGAATTAAAAGTTGTACTACTGAGATTTAATGTAGTTTGATTATTTGATCTGTTTTTCTGGTACTTCTTCTTTTAGGTTTTTCACCTGCCGCATGCTGCTACTGGTATCCACTGTATTCTTATATGGTCTTCTAAAAATTTAACTTAAAACAACCTATATTGTCAGCGATCTTTAACTTGAGATGAAGTAAATGGCAGACTATTCGTGCGCGTGGAATTATCGCGTTGTTTGCAGCATACTTTACGCTATTATATCATGTTCAAGGAATGAGTCAGACGACTATTTGCAAATACGCAATGCACACGTTGCATGTTCGAATTTGTGTGTCACTTCTTTTGTCTCAAGTTGTCGACCATTGAAAATAACGAAAATTACGTACTTGTAATTCACGGTTTGTCGGTAATTTCTCATGGTGCTTGACTGCTGTTGCGGCATACGAATTTGACGGTTATCATCCAGTTGAACTTGATTTACGCTTTGTTGATTCAAATAAGGGTCAATTTGACTCGACTGCTAAAGCTCTTTCTTCCTTTAAAATTAATTTAATTTAAACCGGTTGATAGTCGTCGTGATTTTGTTCGATTGCTTGACTCTGGTCCGAGTTCATCATGTCTCCGTTTTGTATGATGACGGGGTAGAATTCTCGCACGCCGTTGTCTGAAGGTTATCACAAATTTTCAAGAAAAGGTCGAAATTTCTCACTATCATAGGCAGCATAATATTGCTTCGTGGCTGGATCGAGATAGATTTGCATCGTCTGGCCCTGCGCCTCGACCACCTGTTGGCCACCGTAATCCCCGTTCATCATAACTACCGTATTTTGATCCTGGGCCTAAAGTCTCTTTCAAAAATAAATAACCCAGACCTAGGAGCACTTTTCGTCAGACAAAAATAACCTATAGGGGTAGGTCGCAAAAGCGAAGTCTTAGCTATGACACTATCTCGCACACAAGTTTAAATTTTCTCTAACAAGATTAATGACGAAAATTTGTAAAGAAAATGCTCAGGGAGTAGGCCACAATGGGTTTCTGACGATCGTCTTCCCTAGATCTGAATAAATAAACCTGAAATACCGTGTTCTGTTGATTTTCCTCGCTCATCTGAGTCGTGTAGTAAGTGTGAGTCGGTTGCGACGTTGAGGGTTGTTCTATACTTATAATTTAGGGAGTACTAGAATTACACTATACCATTTATCGTCGTCGTTGAGTGATTCTGATTTTGATGTTGGTTTGACAAATGCCGTTGCTCGACGTTTTCAACGATTTCGCAGTACTAAAATCCGTATCTTTCATTTTCAAAGGCTTATTTTCTCACATCCATAGAAGGCGATCTATTATTTTCCAGATTATTCGACGTTGTAGCAGATGGTTGTTCCTGACCATCCAAAAGCCCCGTCATTTGACATGTATTCGAAATGGTTTTATGGGCCTATAATTTAACAATACACTGATAAGGGGTAGGGGTTTGGAAACCTCTTTGTATTTAGCGAGGAATGTGTGCATCGTATCTGCGTAGTTATCGAATCCGGTTGCTTTTAGAGCTTCTAATAGATCGTCCGCGGTTACTGTACGACGGCGCTCCTAAAGTTGATTGGTTTTTAGCTAATTTGGATTTAATAAACATCTGGGGTGGGTCGGGACCGACTTTAAAAAAAGTTGGGAACCGGGATTAAAATTTTTCGAGGTTCGGGATCGATATCGGGATCACCAAAAACGCGGGAACTTCCGAATTCGGAACCGGAACTCCCGGCCCACGCCTGATAAACATAGATATACGAAATAGTTCTTAGAAGAATAGAGAAAAATGTCTTGTAATTTTCTTTCCCAATGTTTTTATTGTTTTTTTTTATAATTATAGATTTTGGACTTACACTAGCACATTTATCGTGAGCTTCACTCGTTACGAACGATATAAACTCGGATACGCACTCCTGCACGCACTGTTTAGCTTCCTTAGCGATTTTCCCATTCGATGGTATCATTTTCTTCATAATTCTCGCTATATTCGCTAAATTTATCAATTCTCTTAGCTTTCCTAACTTTTTTCGCTTACCAATCGGCAGAAACCGTTCTTGATCCAGTAGGACTTTACTATGGGCGTGATTGTTTTGAATATGGCTGATAACCGGCTAAAATTAAGGGTCTGAGGTGATTTTAACAAAATTTAGCTAGATATCCCCTTAAATCTTGCAAAAATCGTCCTAGATAAACAGAAAATTGATAATTAGTCGGGGTTTAAACATACTCGGCTATCGATTGTAGGAGCTTCTTCGTAATATTGCTCCTGATTCACATCGTAGTTTGGTTGATGGGATATAGGGTGTTGGATATTGTGATCCTCTCCGAGAGTCAAATAAGTAGGTTCAGGGGACACCACTGGCTCTCTTTCCATCTAAAGGGATTAAAATATGGTAGTTTACCAAAATGGCATATATTTTACCATGATATGGCATATTTTAATTTAATAAGATATTTTAACCGTATTATAGCGGTTTTAGTATAATTGTTTGAATAAAAGAGGCCCAAATGATTTATTCAATTATAGAACTGAGGAATGTGAATTTAATAGTACTAGGTATTTGCAACTTGCGTGATATTCATTCAACAAAAGTGGAATACTGACAAAGAGTTCTTATGAAAAGAATGAAAGTCCTAAAATACTTAGGAACATTTATAATTGTAAAATCCCTACAAAGCTCAATTACCTTAGAATTATTTGAAACTCTAAAATCACAAGAGATTTTCCTGTGTTTAAAGGCACTTTTTGATCTCAGAATTGAAATATTATAACTATGGCTAAAAAGCGTGTAATTTCATCACAACCCCTTATTTGAAAAAAAAATTAGAACAATGGTAAGAGTGAACTTTTCAGGAAAGTTCAAATTTGAATTGAACAAATTTTTAAAATATGAATGATGATTCGTATTTGAAATTTCCCGAAAAGTCGATTCGAACCGGAATAATACCTAAATTTCCTAGAGATATCATATGAAAAAGTTTAGCTTTACGAAAAAATGGGCGACCTGGAAACCACACGACATAAGCAAATCAACGTACGCGAGATATACCTTCTCTTATCCAATTGTACTTTTTTTTTTATATATGTCATGTGTTATAATGAGCAAATAGAAACTGCATTCCAATGTATCAACATTCTAAAGAGAATAGCATAGAAAATGCAGAGAGCGAATTTCTCTATAAATTCTATCCTAGCTCTGGTATATTGGAATGTCTTTTCCGAATAGCCAAAAAATAGGCGTGGTGTAAAACCGTGCACCGATTACAGAATCAGTGATATTTGCAAGTGTCTGGCGTGGTGCAGCCCTGCTTCTTGATGATCTCGCAGGCCGCGTAGCAGCCGCACTCCACGCACTCTTTGATCGACTTGCCTTGGATGTATTGGGCTAGGAATCCTAAAGATTTTTACTATTGAAAAAAATAGCTTAAAAATTAAGAAAAATAGAAATGAACCTCTTGAAACGACTATTTTTCTGTACTAACACGTTTAGACTAAAAATTTTAAAATCATACCTCCACAAAAGGCGTCGCCGGCCCCGTTCGTATCAACGATCTCGTCCTTCTCCAGTCTGTGGACCGGGAACTTCGTGACGTCGTTTTCGTTTTTGGCGACGATCACCGGCTCTGGCCCCTGCGTGAACACCACCATACGGGGCTTGTTCGAGACCTGCAAATTTTAAAATTATGGAAAATATTTTTAGAGAATAAATTATAAAATTCCTAGAAATTAACATAAGGAATTGTGACATCAAATGAGAACTTAGGTCATGTTTTAAATAAAAGTAAAAATATATATTTAAATTGAAGTGTGTAAATGAAATATCGTAAATTAGTTTGTCTATTTTTTTAATTAAAAATCTTACATGAGGCAAAACGCTAGCCTTTCTCGCGATTTCTTCCACGTCTTTCGTGTTGAATCCCATGGCTTCTAAAAAATTTTAAATAATAAAAGGCAGCTTGGAAAATTAAAAAAAAAATACCCGAAAAAGCGACCGCTTCATCTTCGTTACCAAACAAAATGTCCACGTAGAAAAGGACGTCTCGTAGCCGATCCGTGAAAAACTGCGAGATGAACGGTGCCGCCAGATTGAACATGAAGGGCTGAAAATAAAAATTTTTAGTTTTTCTAATTTAATAAATGGAGGGCTGGGAATTTTTTCCAGGAGGAGGTGTGTTTAGCCTGTGAGTGGTGGAGATTAAAATTAAGATAAAATACTTTAACATGTGGGACAGAGTGAAATATATTCTGATATTATGAAATTAAACGTTTTTTTCTATTAAAAATGAAAATCTAAAAATTCCTACCTTCCCACTTTCGTGAGCATGTTTGGCGATGTGTAGAATGGCTTCTGGGCAAACGGTCAAAAAGAACCCGGCGATGTAGTAGAAGCTGGCCGAGTGGATAAGCTGCTGGTTCTCGGGCTTCAGAATGTGGTCGATCGTGAACGTGTTGGCTGCAGCGAGGTGGGCGCACAGTGACCTGGAAATTTGTTTCCAAAATTGGTAAAATTGAAAATTGAGAAGAAACATAAAATATAAAGAAGAAAAATAAAAATAAATTGAGGGAAATATATAATTTGTTTAAAAAATAATTAATTTCAAATACCGATGAGTTCCAGTAATCAGCACAGCACACGTACCGGTTTTGACCTCAGGGTTGACCTAAATTTTAAAAATAGTAATTCTTAAAATTAGCCTAAAATGTAGCAAAGTACCTGATATCTAACATTGACACCAGCCTCCCTGGCTTTTTGCTCCAACTGTTCACCGAATTGGTCTTTGCCGACTGCACCAAAGAAAACCGTGCGATTCGGGGCGGCTTTCGGGTTCAGGATCCACTAAAAATGTTTATATGATGAAGGATAGGATTACGATAGATTTTATACGGCACAGGATATTTGAGCATTAGAATACCTGGCAAATTCTGAGCGCATTTTGCGTGGCGCCTCCCGGGACGTACTCGACCTTGTATTTTTCGATCATTTCGTGGAACCTGAAAGCTGTATCTTGTAAAAACATTTGAAAGTGATGAATTGGAAAACAAATTAAAAAGTGGCCTATTCTATAAAGGTGTCGTATTTAGAAAAAAAATTAGAAAGTGGTGTATTTAGTTTCTTTTCCTTGAAAAACTCACATCGGTACATGCTTTTCGTCGCACAATATCGCGTCGTTTTCCTTCAGCTCCCATTTGTCGAGGAACGCCTAAAAATTTTAATTTCCAAAAATGTACTTATTTAATTCAAAATTTCTATTTCTATAGGAATTTTAATAAATTTGGAAAATGCCTTAAATAAAATAATTTTTAAACATTCCAACCTTATCAACCACAGCCTGAATATCCAACAGCGGATTGCCGCATCCGAGCAGGTGTCCTTCCGGTAAGTGCGCCATCGATTTTCTGAAAATTAATAATTATTGACTCTCGAAAAAGCCAATAAAATTTAAAAGCTACAAAATTTCAATTGAAACGCGTTGAAGATACGTAGCAAACGTGGCGCGAAAACGAGATATCGAGATATCGAATGAAACGTGGATAGAGAAAAGAAAGAGAAAAAAGTAGAGAAGAGAAAAATTAGACGAGAGAAAGTTGAATTTTGGGATTTTCGTTTAAAAATCTGGCGGAAATTTCAGCTCTGCCGATTGTTTGACAACCACATTGAATCGTTCACAGAAAACGAGAGCTCATCAAAAGAATCAATAAAAATGAAGAGAAGTGAGAAAAAGAAAAGAAAAAAAGCAGACATTTCTGTTAGAAATGAATAAAAATTCGATCATCATCACCCCATGTTCCTGCCCGAAAAATTCCCAAAAACCGCTTATCATGATTTTCATTTTCAAGTAGCCATAAAAACTACTACTGATAAGAAATAATAGCGCGCTTTCAGAAAGTCGTCTAAAATACGGCACACATTTTGAGGCCATTTCCCAAAACAACGATCAATTTTCGCTCTTACTGAAAACAATGCTATAAAATTACCGTTAAATCACTCACAATCAGTCATGTCTATTAACGAAGGCCTTTTGCTTGCGAGAAATTCTCGCAGATTTCAATGCATGAGGGCGGGGCGAGTCTGCGCCATACTATTTCCAAACTACCGAACTTCGATGTTAGACGCCTTTTAGTTGCCCTTTTTTTTACTTTTCTTTTTTCACGCGATAAAAATATTATTATGTCCTCACAGGCAAGAGGGATTTCCCTCCTCTATGAAAATAAACCAGACGAAAGGGAAAGGTGCTACGCCGTCTGGAATGCTTGAAGTATTTCTTCGCGATACACCTATTTTTGGTGGAAAGAAGACGTGGCTTGCCCTTGTTAATGAACATAACTGAATGTTAGAAAGATTTATTTCGAGTGACGATCGCGAGATGACGTATTTGGAGGAAAAGAGGCGTTGGAATTGATGTTATCTCATTTTTGCGATGACATCGTGGCGTTACTTACGCGGTGACGTTTCGCCACGGACCGCCGTTGACGGAGACGCGCTGCGGCTCGTAGTTGGGGCACTCGATGGCGAGACGCATCTGAAAAGGCGTTATGACGTCTTTTTAAGGACCATGTCCCTCAGAACTAACGTTGCGAGGTGGCTTTCCGTCGGGCGGACGAATGGTGACGTTCATCTCGACGACGACGCCCGTCATTTCACACATCGGCGTCAGAATCAGCTGAAAATAGTCCTTTTTGATTCCTACGTCAACTGGCGTCACTTACGCCATCGGCTTTGATCGCTGCCTTCTCCTTGTTGTAGCATCGCTCGGTCATGCTGCAGATGGCTTGCACCTGATTCTGGAAATAATGACGTCATGACGTCACTCACTTGCTGACAGGTGACGACGTCCTTGGTGGTGCGCGAGACGTACTTGCTGGGCTGGGCGCTTGAGAGGTTGATCACTTCGACGTAGTCGCCCTCTTGAGGCAGATTCCTCAGAATCTGAAGTGACATTAAAATCCAGATGACGTCATGACATCGTCCACCGTTTCGACGTCGGCCATGGTGTTGGCGATGATCTGGTTGACTTGCGTCTTGGTGCCTTTCATGTGGGCCATCGTGCGGGATTCTGAATCGCGTTTGACGTCACTTTTTGATGGCGTCCTTTTCTCACCGATTTGAAAGTCGACTGAACGTTCGAGTGAAGAATGAGTAATGGCATTAACTAGTTCTTTCTAGACGTTAGATTTAATGCGCGCTCATTTGACGTTTACTTAGTAGAAGTGAAGATTTTGGGGCTTATTTTTTCGAGGCTGGCTTTGAGGGTTCAATTTTTCTACGGTGTTGGTCGAATTTTCAGGTTTTTTTCAGATTTTTTCGTTTTCGAGTTGTTTTCCGACTCATCGATGGCGGGATACTTGTATTTGAGGGATTTTGGCTGTCGGATGCCGGGGTTTCCCGCGGTCCTGGAGAAGTACCTGTAAAATTTCGTAGGTAATTTTTAGATAAGTAGAAGATTGGACGATTTGTAAAAGACGCGATGACTTAATGGCGAAACGCTTTCTTGGGAGGGCGAGCGTTATTCACTAAAAATTTTGGTGAATAACGCTATGGATCCGACATCAGACCCGCTCTTTTATAGAGGGGTGGTTCTGAAAATTTGTTCAAGTTTAAATTTTAGTAGGAGTAGCTCTGGAATTTCTTTTTATGAAATCTCACATAATGCACACAAGTTTTACGTAGTTTTTCATAAAACTTCAGAATGTATTCGAATTTCTTTATTTTCTGAGGAAATCAAAATAAGAAATCATGACTTTTGACTATTTGTTTAGTTTACCCGTAATAGCTATCAATATTTTGTTTCAAAACTGAAAGAAAATGCATTTTGGCAGCGAATTAAAGGCGATCTTCATGTTAGAAATGACAAAATTACGAATATCAAAGTGAGAAGTAACGATTTTCGGCTTGAGAATGAGATGAACGAATCATGAGATCCTAGTCGAATGGACTTGGGTTGGGATTTTGGTCCTAGTCCGCCGGGACTGAAAGCTCGTACCCTGCAAGGTTCTCGATTTTATCAAAATTCTCTATTTTTCCGACAATTTGGAAATAACTTGAAAACAAAACGCACAAAAGAGTACGAAAAATATCTGTTCCAATGGAAATTTGGAAACCGCGAGACCACGAGACACGAGACATTGAGAAATAGTGTGGTAAAAGAAGTCCTATCATCCCATACCCCTACCCTAACCCTGTACTATTTCGCCTATGTCTCGTGATCTCGCAGTTTCCAAATAGCCTTTTCCAATGATATTTTTCAATCGTTTTGCTGTCACTTATTTTCCAATTTGCACTTTCTTACCTAATTGTGTACAGGAACATTAATCTAAGGCCGTCTAGCCTAACACTTGGGTGCTCCAAGGATGATAATTTTGATAGGGGCACTCTCAGAATAACTGGGCTAGACGATGGGGCTGACGTGGAAATCTCGATCTAAATTTTTTGTTTTTTTTTCCAACGCTAGTTTTTCAGAGTACGCTTAGACCTCGTATCCGATTTCGTCAGAGGTGTAGGACGAGTTGGGAAAGTCGGATGGGGTCCATTCTAGAATTGTCGTGTAAGAATCGATTTCATCCTTCATGTAGAGGCTGGTGATGGTGGGCGGGGCTAGGGGTGGGGCTGAGGGGGTGGAAAATGCAAAAGAGTGGCTCGCCTGAGAAATCGATATTTATTCATTTTTTCTCTTATTTATTATCTTTTTAATTAAAAAAAAAAAAAAAAAAAGACGAACAAACTTACACCAGTCTCTTCCGACCCCACACTACATCTGTAGTGGGTATTCGGCCTGAGGTTAGGAATCACTTTATAGGAAGAAAACGGAGGTATCGTTATCGGGACGGACAATATTGGTGAGGGCTGGCAGGTAATCTAAAATTTACTTTTCGATCTTAAACAAATTTGCACCCTTGAAATTGTCTCCCGCTAATTTGTGTCCCAACCTACCGAAAATCCTACTGAAGTAGGGCAGAACCAGGTGACATTGACATGAGTCGAGTTTATTACTGTTACATTCGGCTTTAGAACTTCTTTAGGGTCCGCTAAACTTAGCTTTTCTTAATTTGAGGAGAAAATTAGCATACCATGAATGAACGCTACAGTGTCGGTGGAAATCATTGATGGCCCCTTCGAGTTGAAGGGTCTAATCGAAATCTGCACCGAGTTACAAGACACGTTTGGAGAGAGCCTTATAATCGCAGGGGGGTTAGCCACGTCTAAAATTGAATATAAAAGACCCTTATTTAAAAAAAAAAACAGAAGTACCCAGAGAATGCTGCTTGTTTTCGGAATTGTCTTGCCACGAAATGTGATATCTCGAGTGCTCATTCGCAGAGGTGTAGGCCTAAATTTTAAATATTAAAAGTTGCCGAAACTTGAGAAAGTTACTCAAACTGGAAAATTGCTGAAACCTAAACAAAAGTTCTAAAACCCTTACCTGTTCAATAGGAGTCCAGTTTATCAACAAAGTGGATTTATTCAATTCTTTCCACTGGATATCCTTGACTTCTTCGATAGGTGCGGTTAACGGGGTCTGAATCCAATTTGAGGGTGCCGATGCTAGTCTCGAGCCGTCAGATAGAGCTAGTCGAACTCGAAACTGGAATATGGCAATTTTTAACATAAATATGTTGATTATATTTTAAACAGCTCTAAGGAGAACTTTCGTCAGGCGAAGAAAAACGGGAAGTAGCTCGCAAAGGATTTCTGACGATCGTTCTCTCTAGGTCGGATTTTAAAATAAATATGCTAATTTCTAACCTGATACTCTTGGTTTGGCATTAGATTCTTGAGATAGACCCCACTATGCTCGATTTTTTCCGTCATTCCGTCAGCCTTTTTCCAAGACCGATCCTTTTTCATACGAAATTCGATGGCTTGGACTTCGTGAAGCTTTTTCTGAAGTTACAAATTTTAGAGAACTTGGGGGAAAAAACCAAATTGTTTGGAGGAAAGGAGTTGATCATCATAAAAATTTCAGATAGTTAAATCTAACTAAAGGCAAAAAGTCAAGAAAAAAGCTGATCTTCATCGTTTTTTTTTAATTATTACCTCATTCCACGCCAGTCTCCACGTGTCATTTCTCTTTTCCACTCGGATTTCCAAGGGTATCGTACTTTCTCTGCCCACTCGTTCCATGCCCTCGCAACCCCTCGAAACCTCGCCGATTTCGTTATCCTGGATTTCGAATTTCGTTTTTATCAACAACTTTATTTTGTTGGAAAGTTCATCCCTTTTAGAATTTTTAAATAGAAAAAGTGATGAATTTTTCAAAAATTACAACAAAAAAACTATATTCCAACCTCATCATCACACTCTTCCTTGCATTCGATGTGACAATTTTTCGTAGTGTTTGATTTCTCTGAAGGAATAATATTCTTCTAAATATATATTTTTTTTACTTTTATAGTATGAAAATTGTTTTTTTTATAAATTAAAAAAAAGTTATTTTTTAATATTATATTTTTCTCTAAAAACCATACCATTCACAACCAACTCCACCCTAGTGCTAGCCCTTCCAGCCCGATTTGTCGCAATACAGAAATAGAATCCGGAATCGACTGCAGGTGAAATTTTAAACAAATAGATATTTTCAAAAATTCCTACTTTTCTCCACTCGATCAATATACAAAGTCCCCTTGTCCTGACGTTTCCTTCCTCTGGCCAAAATCGCGTTTCCGTCTTCATCGCGCCATTTTCCCCTAACATAGGGTAGGCCTTGGACTATGCATTCGATGTGCTAAAAGTTCGCTTATTTTTAAATATCCTACTTTTCAAACACATACAGCTTTTCATCCAAATCTGAACCTGACCCTTATTTTTCTAGCTTCTCATTCGCTTTCTCGCTTTCAAACGTTCTCTCGCCTCTCCTTTCCCAGAGACTTCTAGCTAAAAACGGGATTAATGACAAGCAATTTTGATACGTGGTAGTGAGTTGAGTATAAGCAAATCAACCGGCAAAGGCCTCGACTCTCATTATTAGGGGAACTTTTGGCCTAACTTGTTTCAAAAGCTAGTGTTTGAAAGTGAGAGAGTGAAACGAAACAAAGATGAAAGAGCCCAGGGCCAGATTTTGGCGAAAAACAGTAAATGAAGTCTTACAATGCCGCGCAACTTTATGAGCGTGGTTTTTTTCCGCCCACAAAAGTTTGCGTTTCTTTTTTGCAGGGGACTTACCATATTTTTCCCCTTCCTGGCCTCGATTTTTGTCGGTAAAGTCTGAATTTTCGGCGCAATATCGGCAACTTTCACTGCAGCCGTCGCATAGGCCGCCCCTAGGTCGTTCGACGCCATACATTCATAGATGCCAGAGTCAGATACCTCTGCGTCTCTTACCCATAATCTAAAATATTAGAAATTAGCATATTGTTAAAAATTACCACTTACTTGTTATGCTTAACAGTGATCCGTTTCCTCTGACTGGAAGGCAACAATAGTGGTACTAGCGGTTTGGAATCCTAAAGAATTAACATTGCTTAAATTTTTAAGTTAGCATATTTACCTTGAACCACTCTACGATGCTTTGCG
The DNA here is from genome assembly GCA_002287525.1 of Diploscapter pachys. Lineage (NCBI taxonomy): Eukaryota > Metazoa > Nematoda > Chromadorea > Rhabditida > Rhabditidae > Diploscapter > Diploscapter pachys. The sequence goes on from LIAE01007798.1 coordinate 33,813, forward strand.
CGTCGGCGGTGGCTAGGTGGCATACGAAGTGGAATGAGCCGTTTAACTGCACAAGTTTATCATAAAGGGGTAACACGATGACAGGAGGACCTAAAGTTCAAATCTTAGTCGGTTGAAATTTTTTTTGTAAAAGTTCATAGTCTGGCGATTTACCACTAGACTATTACGTCATGAGGAAATTACCTTTGAGAGTGACCGAAATCTCCCCCTCAGCATTTCCGAGTTGGTTTTGCGCGGTGCATCGATACCTTCCAGAGTCTTCATGCGTGGCTTTTTCGATCTTCAAAATCCTCCCGAAATTCGAAATCGACGCTCGAGAAGACAGATTTTTCCCATCTACCCTACTCCAGTCATAGGTCGGAACCGGACTAGAAAAAAATCAATAATTTTGAAAAATCTCATTCTTAAAAAAATGTTTAATTTGTTTTAACAAATATTCAGGATAGAACATTGTAATCTCAAGAACAAGAATAAAAATAACGTAAATCTTAAGAAGAAATGATATAGTTTAAATTTAGACGATTAGGACTTAAAATATCTTACTTTCCATAAGCAAAGCATTCGATGAATAAGGTTTGTCCCAACGTGGGTACATCCGGGAAAATCTGAGGCTGAGATTCTGCAAGTCTAGGAGCAAAAGCGGCGTCGGTGGATGGTATGAAAAGTCGAAAAAATGGGCCGTATTGCCCCGATTGGGTCGAATAAACGCATAGGGAGCAGGAGTAACTAAAATTTACTTTTTTTATTTCTAAAATTTTGGTATTTATCTCTAAATTTTTTATTCTTATCCAAATATCGAGAATTTTAGCTGAATTTTTCATCTTCTCATCAGTATTTGGCAATCTTTTCTCAAGTACTCTTAAATTGAAAATTTTCAGGCTTCTTTCATATATTGCTTTAAGCAAATAAACTTGCGTATTGCACGTCTATTTTCAAAAAAAAAAAAATAAAAGACGTTATTTAAATGTAACGCCCTAAGAAATTTGTGTGACGTCATTTTTCGCACCTATTTTCATCCTCGATTTTAGCGTAGGAGAACATAAGCGAGCCGTCCGAAGAAATGAAAATTCGCTCATTTTGGGCCACCAAATTAGTTGTCGACGAGGCGAAATACCACGAGAAAGTTGCTGACTCTGAAACCCGATTTAGAACTTAATTACTCCAATTGAATTATCGCAGCCTAATTGTCTTTTATATTTAATTACCTAATTGTCTTTTCTAGTTAGAGAATATAGAATATGCCCTAAATTGTTGCGAGTGCAATTTTCTACATGCTTATTTTGTGTGTGAAATCAACAAAATCGTGAATTGCAGTGTTGAAAGATGCATTCATTCGGAAAAAAAACCATCGAAAATACGGCACTTCAAATTTGAAGCTTCTATAGATCAGCCAGTGCATGTCGGAAATTGCGAATTACCTCTGGGGTGGTAAGAAAATTCCCTAACGTCCCAAGAATTTTGAGTTCATGCCTCGAAAACTGATCACTCTCTAAAGAATATGCCAAACTTGATGTTAGACTTTCTATGTTAGTGAAAATGGTTTTTGATAAGTGCGAGTGTTTTTGTGATATCGGTGCGAGTGTCTGGTGCAACTGAATCATTGTGCTTAACAAAGGAATAAAATGACGTCAAGCCTTCTGAATCCCGACGTCACATCTAACAAAGGATATTGTAAAGGCATACAAACTTCTAAAATGTGCAAAGTGTTAGAACTCAGAATATTTTAGTCTAGGAGGATTAAAAAAGTGAAAAACCAGTATTGTTGTCGGTTAGAATAAAGAGAATGCATGAGAGTATGAAAAGGGGGGTGGGGCCTGAAAAATGACAAATTTTGGCATGCACAAAATGCAAATCTCGTGGATTTGTCTAGGGATTTAATAAACGAAAGCACAAATGGGAACATTTTGTGGGTTTTCTTGCAAGTGAAAAATTTTACATGTGACTTAAAAATACGAATAAACTTTAAAAAAAAAAACTATGAAGATCAGTTTTTAAATTACATAAAAATTAAATTATAGGTAGACCAAAAAATGCATATTTTTAACAGAAAAAGGACGAAAATCAGCTCTTCAATGATGGAAAACTTTGATTAAATCAAGTTTATCGTTGATTAAGTCACGAATTTTGTGATTTATGCTAGTGCGAGTGTGTTTTGTTTCAAAATATCCATGCAGTGTTTAAAGGTGCTTAAATTTAAACATTCAAATATTCGATAGTACAAAAGCTCAGGTGTGAAATGTTTATCTAGCATTCTTTCCAACGGTGTGAAACCAAAACAAAGTCTTATAAGAAGGTAGGAAAGATCAAGGTGGTTCCAAGACATATCAGCCGGAATAAACATTTTAGTTTCCTATCCTCCAGCATTGGAACCATCTTGATTCAAAATATCCATGCTAAAGCCTGGAGAAGTTGTTCAGTGATATGGTGAGTGCTAGTGTATGAGTGATTTCAAATGTGTGAGGAGCCTGAGATGAAGTTGCAAAATTAGGCCCGTCCAAAAATTTGAGACCCCGCCCCTTTTACAAGTCTTTCATCTCAAACTAAGGTCTAAATCTAGAAGTGCAATGCCTATATGCGTGGAGGTGCAAGTTCCGAAATTGTGAAGGGTGGATCCTGAAAATTTAAAAATAAGCTTGGAAACGTGACAAGAAATTTCAAATCGCGAAAAGGGGCGGGACGAAGAAATTGGAGCACAAATTTTTGACAGGCCGCACCACGAGAGTTTGAGAACGCAAGAAAAATCGGGCTGAAGACATAAATAAACAGAAATTTAGCGGGATTAAGATGGATATATGAAATCCGAAATGAAGTATTTAATGAAGATCAAGGTTTTATAGGTTTAAACTTGGAGATTATATGAAAATCCATAGGATAAAGTAAAATATGCAATTTTATAAAGGATATATGAAATTTGAATGAAGATCAGTTTTTTCCTAATTAAACTTGAAGTTTCATAAAAATCTATAATGGAAGGTGGTAAGATTGATACTTTCTAAGGGAAAAACTTGAAAAGTTTTCGCCATTTTGAAATATGAAAAATCGGCGCAGAAATTCTAGGTTTTGGTCATGCGTATTGTTTCAAAAACGTTTCGCTTCTTTTGCCGTTTTATACCCCCTAGAGGGAGGGGGTATTTTCTAAGAAGGAAAGGAAAAGCTTGAAAGTGAAGCTTTCTCGAGAAATAGTACGAATTAAAGATAGACGAAAAAGATGTTAGAGAAGGAGAAATAGTAGGAGAAAAGAACTAGAAGGGTGAATACTATATCGAAATGAGAGATGAAAAAGAGGCTAGAAAAATCGAGAAATAGAGAGTGATCATAACATAATGCGTTGGAGAGAAAAAGAAGGAGAGAAAAGTGGAAAGTGATGCCAAAGGCGAGAATTTGATAAGAACTATTCGAGATCCGATCTGATAAGTTTTTTATCAATCAACTTTTTCGTAATGCAATCTCCCAGTCAAAACACAGCTAACAAGAGAAAGTGGAAAAATTTCTGATAAAAATCCTTGGATATCGAAAATCGTGACTGATCATGGCGAAATAAGTCCATCACTAAAAACTATAATGAGGATCAGCTTTACTTTAGCCTAAAATCAGATTTTCGACGAAGACCAACTTTTCTTCCATATAAAAATAAGCGTTTATAAATTAGATGATAAGGATGAAAGATAGCGTTCTGTGAGACTGCACCTAAGGCGGAAACTTACGCCAATAAAGCCTAATGAATGAAAGAATCCTGAATCTAAGCGTCCAGGAGTAAGTGGAACCGTCAAACCCCATAATGTTCTGCACTCTGCAAATGGTGGAAATCTTTCCTTCTCTTCATTTTCCTTCTCTCCTTTTCTCTCTCCCCCTCTCTCTTTCAATTTAATGCACTATTTCCCAGCTTCATTCAAATCTAGAAACACGCTTTTCCTCTTTTGCAGAGAAAAACGTTACGCGCGTAAATCGTGTAAAATAGCATTAAAATCACGAGACAAAAAAGAAAGTAGAGAAAAAGTTAAAGAAAAAACTTTATGGTTATTCATTGGTGTTTATCCACAAAGGCGAAGATCCGACTTTGGAATGAGGTTTCGGCAGAAAAAACCCAAACCACGAAACATACAATTGTACCATTTAACCATAAAATAGGATCTTTAAAATGATTTCTTTTGCAAAACTTTCCGATCGCGAAACATACCATTATACTAATTTGCCATAACGTCGGGAAGATATCAAATTGCTTAGAGAAATGAACTACGAAAATCTTTGAAATATGTCTGCCAAGCATATCAGCGAACATGTGTTAAAATGTCATTTCTGACTGACAGTGGAGGAAAGATAAGATGATCAGAAAAAAGAATATCCCAGCCGGAATTACAAGATATCTTTTGCACAGCCAAAAATCACTCATTTTCTCTTTTCTCTTAAATCCTCATGCTATTTCTACCAGCTGCTCAAACAAACGACAAATCTAATGCGATTATTACGTGATTTTTCAACTTTCGATTTTAATCAACACAACTTACGAAAAGACGAGCGTGTAAAAAATTCACAAGGAGACTAATGAAAGGCCCTCTGGACATCATTTTAATGAGGTATTAACGAGAGGGCTTTTCTAAAAGAGCTAGAAGAGAGGCTTTTATAGGGAAATTCACATTCCACGAATAAAACCTTCGTATCAAAACAGAATTATACAATTTTCTCAAAAATAGCAAGATATATGAAGATTTTTCGGACCCTAAATAGCGCTTCTAACAATGAAGATGAGCTTTTTTGTTCGATAAACTCAAATACTCCAGCCTGTTTTCTGGTCCTGTGCTTGAGCATAGTGCTAAGATAGCTCTATCAATGATAAGAGACGAATTAAAACAAGTGTTCGAGAATCAGCCAAACTCCAAAATATCATCGTTTGGCAATAAAAGGCGAAAACTTTCGCTTTTTGCCGCGATGACGAAAAATTTTTCTCCTTCTCAAATGAAAAGGAAATTCTCTTAGCATTTAATCATTATATCATTGCGGGGCATATTGTAAAGTGTATTGATGGAAGTTATATTGAGAGTATCAAATTAGTAAAATACAGATAGCGAACTATAATGGAACGTGATAGGATAGAAATAATGAAAATTGATTTTTAAATGGTACAAAAGCTGATCTTCGTGAAAATATTCTTTTTCAACTAAACCTTTCCAGAGTAATAATAAAGTTAATTCTAGATCCGATTATTTTATGATATATCAGCCAGTTTTATTAGCATATGATTGAAAAAGAGATAAAATGATGTGAATCCGATTTGATCCTTGTTGATACATACCCTCGAAATGTTAGGTAAGGGATAGAACTTGGACATGAAAAAGTTTGAGAGGAGAAATAGAGAAATAGTAAGTTTTTCTTTAGAAAAGTTTAGAGGGTTAAAGAAAAAGAAAGAAATAGTATGGGGAAATAGTAGACGAAAAGAAGAAAAAGAAGCTTCACTCTTTGAGTTGCGCACTGCCCAAATGAAATTAGCCTGGGCATGATATGAAAGCTAGAGAAATAGTGAGGGATTTTGAGAGGGCGAAAAGAAAAATAAGTGAGATGCAAAATTTGTCGAGACATACACACAAAATATGGGTAAACGAATCTAGGAATTCCCAGGACCCGGCCAAATTTGGCTACTTTTGGAAAAATAAAGAGAAGATAAAATTTTTGCCAGATTTTGATAGAATGTATGACTCAGAATGGGTAAGTTACAGAGAAATGAAAAGGTTTGTTCCATCTAAAGAAAACAGTTTTTACTAATTTCCACCTTAGAGAAAGATAACATCTTTCTCGGTTATAGAAGGTTTTTCATAACCATAAAATTGCGCTATCGATTTATATTGTAATAAAGGGTGAAGATCATTACTCAAAAACTTAGATCACTATCTAAATTGAAAAAAAAACTCATCAAATTTGGTTTCAGTTTATATTATGTGCAGTTTCATGCAGAATATCATGCGTTAAAATTGAAATTTAGGCATATTCTAAAATCTCAAACCTAATAATTAAAGAAGCATATTTTGCAACTTACTTGGTTGGTGATCCGGCGCTAGACACGGTAGATGAATTCCCCCGTGAACGAAGGGGAAGGAGGGAGGTCGGAACACCGGAAATGGATCTATGAAAGATGGCTTCAAAAGAACGGATGAGCTTCTAAAATATTGAATAATTATTTTAATTTATATTTTTTATTTAAAAATCAAATTTCTATACCTGATTGACCCAAATTCAGTTTTCGCCAAGCAATGAAAAGACGAATATGAAATTGCCGGAGTCGAAGATAAGAGCAAAGTTGCTCCAGAAAATAGCACGGAACTATCACCTTTCGAGGCGTCTATCTAAAAAATGCAAATTTGTATGAAGATCTGTTTTTATTGAATAAAATTACAAATTAAACTGAGTTTTCACATTTTCAATGGGTTTATATCTTTTAGAATAGTCTATCTGATGAATCTTGATGAAGATCAACTTCTTCTATTGAATAGGAAGGACAATTAAAATTCTAAGTTCCAAATTTAAAATTAAAAGAAGCCCACCAATCTCATATCATTCTGATGCCATTGAATATTCGCTGAATGTTGCGTGGAAATCGGACAAGAAATCGGCAAAAAGTCAGCATTTTCCCGCGCGTGAAAATATATCACCGATTGGGACGTCGACGTGAAGAATGGAACATCTGGTTTTTCTTTAAATTATTTTTCATTTTACCTAAATTTTGTTACTCTTCGGTAAGAGTTGCTGTTGAAAAGTCAGGCTTTTCTTGGCATTGCTATCCAAATGACAGATGAAAGGAAAGGAAGACGTTAGAGGCACGGTAACTCTGAAGTTTTAAGGTTAAATTTCTAAAATTTTAAATCAAATTTTTGAAGCTAGGAGTTAGACTTTCAAAGTTAAGATTGAATTTTAAAATGACGTTAATTTAGCTTCTTACAATCTAAAGGTTCCATTATGTCTCTGTAGAGCTTTCCCCTTATTCACTATCCAGGTCGATTCTTGCAGACCCAACTCGAAAGCGTCCTGAGATTTCATATATCCTGATTTCAAATATTCCTAGTTCTTACGTCTAGGAAATTTATCAGATCATCCTTCGCAGCGATAGGGCAAACCAGGTATGAGTTTTGGGCTTCGCAATGACTCTGAATTTTAGATCGGCATAATTCTCGAATCGAAAATTAGCATAAAGATTACTGTGGCTTCCTCAGCGGTGTGCGTATTGGTGTGGAGTTTCACGCATTCGTCGCCTACTGTGTGCCATCCGATAGGGCAATCTCCTGAAATATGCTAATTTTACAATTTTCTAATAAAATGGATAGTTCAAGTTATTGATTTGATTTTTAAAATAATTGTATTATGTCATGTTTTATTCCATTTTTTTGCTTTCTATTTTATTAGTTGCTAATTTTTAGTATTCCCTCAATTTTCTTCCTTTAAACAATCATACATAACTTTCCTCAATTTAATCTCACATTATTTGAACCCTATAATTATACCATTTGCTCTGAAACCATTGTATTCAACGCTTAAATAAATTGGCTACTATCTAAATTTCCTCAGATGTTATATTTTTGTTTAGATAGTTATGGGTCATTATCTCGTATTTTTCTTTGGCATTTCTCTTAAGTGTTCTGATTCTCTATGCTCTCCTAAATTATTTGACCTCTAATGTTTGAAATGATCTTGACATAGATCTTCAGAAAAAAATATATATGATATCTTAAATGATAAGACTCAGAAAACACAAGCTTAAACGAATTTAGAAATCCGAATAAATCAATTTAATTTGACCCATATATTCTCTTTCTTCTAAATGTCAATAACTTTGACATCCATTCTTTCATTATCCTTTACCTATCACTCAAATGTCAAATATCGATGCTAATTGTTAGAGCGTAAACCTAATTAATGTCGTTGGTTAAAATTAAATTAAAATGTCTAAGTTTCATACCTGATACAATTAAGACAAGTATCTGTAGAGAAAAAAGTATCAGTAACTTCATTTCATGGCGCCAAAAACTAAATGCCGTATTCGAGCCGTTTTTGTAGTCGTATATTTAAGTATAGTCGAAAATATTCGGCGGAGATCTAGAAGGAAAAATTATCGGAATTAGTCAAATACGAAAGAATGTGAATTCGTGAAATTTTATCCGTTTTGGTTCAGGATTGGAACAAAATCGAAAACGGAAAAGGAAGAAGAAAAACGAATAAAGTGGAAAAAGTTGGGAAGGAAAGATAAACATAAGAAATTTTATAAATTTTCGAAAAAAATGTTTTTTTAAAGATTTATATGAAAAATATAAATCTTCCAAAAATTTTATGTCTATCTTAAACCCCAAAGTATATGTGCTATCTGGCAACTATTTTCATTGGGAAATGAGTGTTCTGGTGTGCAAGAATCTCAGATAGCATTAGATTCTGAGAGACTTAAAGAAAAATGAACGAAAGGGATTAGAGGTTGTATAAATCGTATGGTACATAGAGAAAATGGCAGAACTTTCAGGATTAGAAATTCTGGAATTTTCGAAAAAATAATAATATAAAATCTTAAAAGTATGCTTTTCTAGATCAAAGTTAGTAAAATAATAGTACTACCTACCCGAGAAAAATTTTCGGTAAATATGCTCCCGAATTTCTTATGCAAAAGGTTCATAAAACATGCACACACACAAGTAGATATAAAAAGTGGCTTTTCTTGAGAGAGAAGAAAGAGAAAGTTATTAGAAAACTCTGAGACTAATATTCTCATTCGTTAGGTATTCAGTATAATTTCTAGGTTAAGCTGAAATGTATAATTACTAGTTTGACTTAGAGTAAAATCAAAAATTCTGAGCACTTAGATACCACCGTTTTGATGAAAAGTACCCGAAATAAGATCAAAATAATCCCGCACTCTGCTGCAAGTCATTAATTATGGTCACTCGACTAAGATAGCAAAGAGTTTAGGACAATGATTTGTAGCTGAGAAATATCGTTGGCTAGAGAGCGAGAGAAATTCTTACTTCTGCCCTCAAATGTAATAACAAAATATCAAAAAGTGATGGGCTCTCTACCCACTCGGCTACCCTGACAAATCAGATATGAGAGATATCTTTCCTTCTCTCTATCTTTTCCCATACTATTTCTCTTCCTGAAATCAAGTGCTAAAAGGATCTTTTCCCATTGCAAGACTTAAGTGAAAACATCCACTCAAAATTCTGCAACATAGACGGCAAAGCAAACTTTCACTTCCCATGTTATAGAATAGGTGGAGAAAAACGTCTGGATAAAAATTGACGAAATTGAAACTCGTCTGATGTACGACGTCGAATAAACTGAGGTCAGGATGGCAGAAGCATAAACAAATAAAAATGAGCCGCTCTTGGTGTGGAATTAAGAGGGCTCAAAATCATCGAAGAAATAGTACAGTCTGTGAAAACTGAGAAGTGAGAAAATGGAGAAATAGTGTGGAAGGTCGAGAGAAAAGGAAAAATATGCGGCATGTTTCAAGTAAAATCCTATGCCCAGATGGTAGGCTTAGATCTAGATAGATGTGCATATCCTGTGAGAAAAAGGGGCGGGCTACAATTTTATAATTTGCGAAAACTTAAGATCCCACCCCTTTTAATCAAACTTAGGTAACGCATAGTATTTACGTAGAGATGTAAAGAGCTAATAATATAGGGGAAAAGCCCTGAGCGGTAAGTGGATAGTTTATACAGAAGAGATAACGGTTAGATACTATGCGATTTTTAGAGAGAGAAAGACGGAAAGACAGCCAGAGTACGGCACATTAGAGTGTGTTTGCTCTATATATGGAGAGAGGCGATGGTACAATTGCTAAAACGCAAAATCTAAAATAAGGGATATATTAATCCCTTACGTAGCGATTTTTGTATATCATGCAGATTTCGCGTAACAGTACCTGATTTGAAAACGAGTTTCAATAGATTTCATGTGAGATACATGGAATCCCGGGCTGAATGATGGCGATTTTCATGAAATATTCATTTATGAACAGGGAATATATATGAAATCTGGGATGAATAGAATGAGATATGTCATAGTACAAAGGATTAGGGCAATATCCCGAAAGAAAGAAAGGAGAAGGTTACTTATTATTGGCCTTAGGTGCCAATTATAAACCATAGGTAAATCAGGTATATTGCAAAATAGATGAACTTTCTTGTAAATTAATAAAATTTATTGATTTTAAGTCTTTAGCAAAGTGAATTTCAACCCCTGAATAACATATCACATATTACATATATATATGGCGGTGATAAAGCTGTCTACACGATTTTGAATCATTTTATCAGGCAACTCTGGGAGAAGATGGTAAAATATTTTACATCACTGATAAGAAAATGATAATAATTTAAATGTCGCTGATAAAATGATAGAAATACTACCGGTGATAAGAACTTCTTATCAGTCGATGATTTTTCTCTTCCTCAGTTCCTTCTTTGCCTCGTCGATTTCTTTGACCAACTCGTCGCGATCCTTCTGACAGTCGTTGAACGTCGCCACGCCGTAAACCAAAGACGCGAATGCGTAGAACTGCAATTTACAGCGCACTGATTGATAAAATCCCTGGTTTCTATTATTTTATCGATTTTAGCACTAATATCGTTTATTTTTAATGAGATTTATGCCGCACTGATGATTAATCACAATGATTTTGGCATTTTATCACTTTTCGAATTTAAACAAATTTTTAAAACTCACCCCGAACAGAAAGACGGCTAGCACGGGGGCCTGAATATAGCAATTTATGTTTTAACTTAAAAATCTAACCTAATTTTACATCATTTTCGATCTATTTTCTTGTATAAATAATTTTGAAAAATAAAATAACTTACATAAAGAATGACCCAATGATAGGCTCGGGGGACTTTGTCGAAAACTGGCAAAATGTTCAAAATTATCGCGAACCACACAGCGATCAGCGGCAGCAGCCGTGTCGCGTAGATCATCAATTGGGTTGTCATGTTCTGAAAATTCGAAAATTAAAAAATATATTTTAAATTATCTATAGAAAATAACTAGAAAATCAAGTAGGAAATGAAATGAGTTCCAGTTTAGAACAAAATTCTCAAAATTTCCTATAGAAAATAGAAAAAAAGCTACAGAAAGATATAAGTTTCTAAATTTTAAAATAGAAATTTGAGAAAAACCGACGTAAAACGCGAAAACTTTGCGATTTCCAGCCAATTTATAGGCTGAAGCATAAATTCAAACCCGAAAACGGGGTTATCGATAAGCTTTGATTATTTCTGACAAAGGAGAGTGCATAAATTGTGCCGGGTATAAACCAGAAATTCGAAAAATAAAATCGAGTCATAAATCGAGAACACAAGGGGGGCGTGGTCGTCGCGAAACTTGCAATGATCCCGCGCAGTTTTCTTTCCTCTCACAACGAGTGCCTATCGTATTTATTTTTGGGCCATCTTTTATTTCTCCTCGATAATTTTCGATTTTCTCGTGAAATCTTTTATTTTCTTCATTCTAATTTCCCGAATATAGACTCCGGGTCTTCTAAATCACATTGTATAATCCAATTTTCAAAAATTTAACCCAAAAACTTGCTATTTTTCCAAAAATCGAGATAATTATTTTCCAAGTCGAATTTCAATAGAGAATTTGTATTTTATTTGGGAAATACAAGACCCGGATCTTCTATAATTTCTGAAGATTCTTATATGTGATTGAAATTACGTGAAATTTAACAAATTTTCGGCATTTTTAAGGTCAGACTTGCAAGTCTGTTTAGATGCTGACCAGTTTAATTTGCTCGAAATTTCAGAACAAACCATGGGCAAGCCGAAGGGACTGCGCACGGCCAGAAAGCTGAA
>LIAE01007798.1:45682-98786 GCA_002287525.1 Diploscapter pachys
AGAGTTGGAATTTGTTGAGTAGAAAATTTGCTATAGAGGATTTCTGTTCAATAGACTTTACTTTTTTGTTGAACACTTTGGCAAGTTTAAGACATTCTTAAGTACCATTTGAGCCAGACTCGAAGAAATATTTATTCAAATAAAAATTTAAAATAATACGTTCCAGAAAGCTCACCTTGGAACACGCTGGAAGTCTAATCCGTTCGGAGGCGCTTCTCACGCCAAGGGCATCGTTCTGGAAAAAGTGTATGTTCTAGAAAGATACAAAATTATGGAATAACTAAAAGTGGTTTTTCTAATTTTTCTGAACTATATTCTCTAAAAAATAATAATCTATTTTCAAGCATTTCGAATTCAAACTCATAAAGATAATTTTCTTTACAAATATTTTTTCCAGTGGCGTTGAAGCAAAACAGCCTAACTCTGCCATTCGCAAGTGCGTTCGTGTGCAGCTCATCAAGAACGGCAAGAAGATCACCGCGTTCGTGCCCAACGACGGCTGCCTCAACTTTGTTGAGGTAGTTTCTTTTTTTTTTCTTAAAAATAGAAGGAATAAGAAACTAACGTTTCTTTTCGAATTCATTTAAACTTTTATTCTTAAAAATTAAGAAAAGACCAAATTTGAAATTTTCCAGGAGAACGATGAGGTCCTTGTTTCTGGCTTCGGCCGATCAGGTCACGCCGTCGGTGACATTCCCGGAGTTCGTTTCAAGGTACGGAAACATATATGTATTTTTCAAAAATATAGAAAATCTTCAAATTCAAGACATTTCTTGATTTACTTTTGACAAGAGTCTCATTTTTATAGAATTTCGACAGAAAATTGACATTTAAAATATTTTTAGATTAATTTCTAAGCAGTTTTGCGATTTTCTTGAAACTATGTGAGACGTTTGAGCCATAATTTGGAAAAAATGACGTTGGATAAGGTTCGAAAAAATTAAAATTTTGCAGGTCGTCAAGGTCGCCAACACCTCACTGATCGCGCTGTTCAAGGGCAAGAAGGAGAGACCCCGTTCTTAAGCATAGGACGGCAAGATTTCCGAAATCCTCTCCAAGTATACATTGTTTTGTTTGTTTTCCTTTTTCTTTTAACTTTCTAAAATAAATTGTTGGCCCTAATTTGTTTATTGTTGAAAATTTTGAAAATCGAATATTTACAGATATGAAGGTGAATAATTCTATCACAATCCTTTTGAATATGACTATGTTTTGGAGATTTTGTCGAATCAGAATAGCAAGTTTTTGAAACCTTGGAGTTTAGAAAAATGAATTATAGAGGTCCAAATAGCACCGTTCAAATCGTGAACTTTAGAATAACATAAATCAATACTGTATGAAAGAATGGATATGTGTCAATGATATCTAGAGATTTTGGAAATGGTGTTACAAAAATTATTTTTAAAAGGCGTCATTTCAAAATTACTTATGAATACACGGGCAGAAAATCCGGAAGAAAGTATTACGGTACGACGTCAAGAAAAGGAGTGCGGTAATCGGTATCAGATATGGTCTGGCGATCATAGCGAACACGTGGTGTTCAAAGCAAACTGAGGCGAAAGGCACGGGTAGAGAACTAGGTCTTGACAATCCGGTCAGCCTTAGGAAATCATCAGCCAGGGAGATACAGGACCAGACTAAACTTTAAACTTAAGTATGGGGGCAGAGTTTCAATTTTTAATCGGCGATATATACTTGCATTTCAAAGATAGTATTCCTTAAATTTGAATTTAACCATCACTATCTCAGAGTAGGAAAATTAAGCCATCAAATATTTTTTTCCGAACTTTAAAATTAAAGTTATTTTTACTATCTCTAACTTTGAAAATCCAGTTGTACGATAAGATTGAAATTAAAGAAAAGTGAGCGTGACTTACACGTATATGGGAATGCTAGAATTAGCACTACGACGGCAAACAAAATGAAGAAAAAGAGGCGTGACTTGGAGTGCCGCACAAACGAGTAGGCGGAGCATGTCACATGTTCGTCCCGAAGTCGAAGAAACAGGAAGAAAGACTAAAATTAAGCTTGGTTAAAATTTTTTTATTTAGCCGGAAACTTCAAATTAATCTAACGATTTATTGTTTTTAAATTTAGTATTAAACTTGAAGTGAATTAAATTTTTATTTACCGCAAATATCTGAGTGATCAGCGTGAAGTAGAATATGACTACCGTAATCCTGAGAATCACAGAAATTACCAAGTACAAAATATAATGGGGCATCTAAATCTCAAATTAAATTAGCTTCGATTCACTTTAATGTTACCTCTACGAAGGCAACTAACGTATCCAGTCCACCCAGAAGAACTGCGATGATGAAGAATTTCAGGAAGGTCGGGCTATAATAGGGTAATTAAATACGTAATTACGGCAATTAAATCAGCTAATTACATGTAATTAGAGTAGACAATGTCATTTGGGCTAACTACGGCTCGATGCAGGTAGTAAAATAACACAGTCGAGGAAATTAGTAGTTGCCAGAATAGGGTCGACAAAATCAGATAGGAAATGGGTGGAAGCCACCAAATTACGCTGAAAATCGAAGATCCTGGGTCTTGTATTAAATTTAAAATATAAGACTCGGAATCAAAATATAAAATGAAAGTCTCTTAAATAAAAACTAGAAGAACTCACTTGTAAACTGTATAAGTCGTATAAGACCCCAACATGAGTTCGAAGATTTGACCGGCATGGGAGTGATGGTAAACGATGCTTTCGTTAACGGGAAGGGGTACCAAAACGTAGTCCCAATTGAAATCGCTGAATTTTAAAATTAGAAGCTCAGGCTCTAATATTTTTTTAAATTTAAATCACATCTTATTGAAGATCTTGTTCTAACATTGAAAATTTTCTTTTGAATTGCTTTTGATTTCATGGTCCTTTTATTGTTGTGTTTTTAATAGAAGTACCTCGAGCCTAACTGATCCAAGTGAGTTTTGACCTCTGAGAAGGTATCAAAAGATAGATCCAACACCATGATCGACAACAATAACAAAACGAAGACCCGGTAAAAGTCGCGTCTAAAATGTTTCCAATTATTTTTTATTTTAAAAATACTTTGATTCAAAGGGCTTATTTTGAAGAAAAGATATTTTGAAAATATCGGATAAACCTTGAAAATAACGAGAAAATATTAGCTAAAATTAACATAAATCTCAGGAAAACTACCTTATGACAAAAGTAAGGATGAATAGAAGCAAGATGAATAGCGCTTTGATCGACATCAATGCAATGCGAAAATAGTTGGTCGAAAATTCGTGGTAAGCTGAAAATACGGCAAATTTTTGAGGTTATTCAATGAAAACCGGTCAGGAAAGTAGGTTTTTTTTTCGGGAAAAAAGCTGATCTTTATAAAAATTCTAAGAATACCCGGTTTGATCATGATGAAATCGTTAGGTAGTGTGCCATTTTGAAGAAGGGGGATAGTATCAGCCTCATTGTCTGGCATAAGCAATTTCGGTTCTTCTCCGGATAATTCTATCAGCTCATCGTTAGGATCCATTATCTAAATGTTCTAAAATTAGACTTTCTGAAAATTTGTAAACCCCAAAAAATCTGCTGTTTAAACGCGAAAAAATCTATGGAGACCAAACGCATACAAAATGAATTAGACAAAACGAAAAGAAGAAAAATGTGAAAAATGAAGGAACATCTCTTGAAAAATTGGCTACTCTCTCTTTCAGAATCAGGTTTCCGAATAATAGACACTCGTAAAATTGAGTTATACTCTCAAATATACCAGGCGGTTTTCAGGGCCTATTCCTAAGCATTGCATGAAAATTTTTGGGTAAAAAGTTTCGTAACAATAGGTTCTCGGGGTTAAGTTTATAATGATTGTATCAAATGAAAAAGGGCTTGATGATAGGATAAAATATGAAAGATGGAAGAAATTGGAGAGAGTTAAAAGAAGCAGAAAACAGAATAGGCTTAGAACCGTGACAAATAGAGAAAAGAAATGGGGAAATGCGACGTTTTCGGTTTTTTTCAATCTTCTATCTATCTTTTTCCATTCAATATCAATATCTGAATGATCGAAAGATTTGATGATAAGATAGGAAAAGCGTCTTTAAGTAATCAATTAATTAGCGCTAAATTATCATGACGGCTTAATAGATAACGATGACGCAATGTATCGAGTTATGGCAAATAAAATGGTTTATTAGTTTAGTCGAAGCTAAAGTTTCAAAAATTTAACTTAAATTCAGACGATCTAAAAGCTAAGATACAACTTTGGTTAAGTAATTTAAAACCTAGGAATTGACTTAAATTCAGATTCCTAAAAATCACGGAAAAATCGTATAAATCGAAAATTTAGCACAAGGACGAGGGAGGAATCTAAATAGCAAAAAACCGCGAAAAGCGTAAAAGCGAAAGCCCGATTTTAGGCTAAAATAACAAATTGAATATCGATTTTTAATGACTCGGAAAATGTTTTAAACTTTATGACTAAATGAAAAGTTGTGTATGGGTGGTCATAGGGCATATGGTTAGCGATGTGAAGAAGTGAAAAATGATCCGTAAAATTGCGTCAGATAAACAACTTTCTGAAACGAATTTGTAGAGCGAATTAAAAAGCTATCGAACTGTATAATCTCTTCTCTGAAAGTGAAAATATTCTATTGTTAGAGAAAACCAAAGAAAAAGAAAGTAAAAAAAATCAAGAATAGTCTTCATTTTATTACAATACCACCACCCAACCTTTAGCCTTATCGTATCACCACATGATAAAACATAGGTTAAAAAACCAGCTGATATAATTAAACCGTCTGCTAAAATCTATATTATGGTCAGAAGCTGATTG
This sequence comes from Diploscapter pachys, assembly GCA_002287525.1. Taxonomy (NCBI): domain Eukaryota; kingdom Metazoa; phylum Nematoda; class Chromadorea; order Rhabditida; family Rhabditidae; genus Diploscapter; species Diploscapter pachys. The sequence goes on from LIAE01007798.1 coordinate 50,485, forward strand.
TAGTAACTCTGAGGCCATAACTTAACCGCTAAGTTTGAGAGAGAGAGAGAGAGTGTGTGTGTAATAAAAATGAGATTGGAAGAAATCGAATACGGTTTAGAGAGTATGTAAAATATGAAAGTTAGAGAAAAATATGTGGAGAAATAGTATGGAAAGTAGAATAGTTAGAGAAAGAAACAAAGCTTTCCAAGAGGTCGACTGGAAATGAACATATGACGTTAAGCTCGGACGATAGGTTGTTGGCCCTCCTAAGCTCAGAGATAGCTGAAAATAAGGAGAGTGGGAAAAGATAACAGACGAAAAAGATAAATTGATAAGATCTGCCATATCATTTATCAGTTGGGTGACCGTCAAAATGACACTTGCTAGCAGGCCACGCCCTCTTCTATTAATCTTCAAAAAACCGGCTGGTATATTTTTCTTATCTTTTTTTCTAGTTTTTTCAAGAGTTTCCTGAAATTTTATATTTTTTCTTAGTTTTGAAGTGTAAGAAATTTGCAACCCCTCCCTCTGTGGCAAATTTGATATTCTCCTCTTCTTCTGCGTCTATGTCTTTCTTTTTTTTCTTTCTCTAACCCGTGCTATTTCTCTCTTCGGACTCTAGCCATTTATCCAGTCTATGGAAATTCGATAATCTTTCACTATTCGATTCGATTTTTGCAACATTTTTGAAAGTCTGCATTTTTTGGCGGTTTTTGAATTTCGCAAAAGATCGTCCTGAGTTTACCATTTTTTGTCACGAGCCAATTTTGCTTGTTGTTCCCTTCCAACCACTTATTGACAGCTTTCAGATTTCGCTATTCCCAACTTTCAATTTCTTAAATTTATTGATTTCTCAGAAAATTTATGCTCTTTCTAATTTAAATAGCTGATAAATTAAAACGTGGATTTACTTTCTGAATTTATTGTAAATCAACGTATGGACTTTCAAAGAATCTTTTCACTTTCGATTGATTTGTAATTTTTCAATTTGTATTTTTATTTTATTCTAATTTTTCAGATCACCGATCCTTCAGGAGACAAAACATGGCTGACGGTTTTCAGGAGCGAAACGCTGAAGTAGGAAGTTTCAAAACTTGATAAAAATAAATTAAATAAAATCATCATTTTTCTTGAAAGCCTGAAAATAACCTTTTTAACAATATATAAAAATGTTTTAAATTTAGGGATTCGTCGACATCTCGCCCTCTGCCGTGCCCCATGCTATTCGAATCGTCGATGTGGTTGAAGACGGAGAGCACTCGTTCGAGTTGAACATTCAGGTGCGGGATTTAAAAAAATTAGAAATTTAAGAATTCGATTGAAATTTTTGAGTTTTATTTTATTTATTTCAAATAATAAAGAAATATGATTTCAGGCCCTGGAGCAGGTTCTGTTGGATCTGTCAGTTGCTGATAAGAAAGTATTAAAATTTTAATTTACTTTTTCTGAAATAGAAATATTTCTTTTGTGGTTTTTTCAGAAAGATAACCTCTAAAAGTGACTATTTTATCTGCCGGATTCGTTATGAACTAGAAGAACAAATTTTTTTAAAACTATTCCTTCTTAGGTTTCCGTAATTGGCGTCGCGGGTGCGTACCGCAAAGGCAAGAGCTTCCTGCTCAACTTTTTCCTGCGCTATCTGACCTGGAAGAGCGAGCATGATTGTAAGTTGTTTAAATTTAAATAAACAAAAACAAATTCAGCTCATACCATATTGTCATCGTTTGAATCGAATTTTAAAAATTAAATAAAAATGCAAAGATAAAATAATGTTAAATAAAAATATATTTTAAGCAAATACTCACCAGTCGTCCGATGGTGACTGGATGGCCCCTAACGAGCCGTTACGTGGCTTCTCCTGGAGAGGAGGCAGCGAGCGCGAAACGAACGGCATCCTCATCTGGAGCAAACCGTTCATCGTCAAAAATCGGGCTGGGGAACAGGTTAGCGCGTAATTTTGATTGGAGATATTAGTTAAAATTCGGATTTCTTGGTTTTTGTCAATTTTCTCTGAAAATAAGCATACTGACCGCTAAGAACGTTGTTTTTAAAATATGTTTTTTTAAAATTATTTTTAAAAGTACTGGTTGAAAAGTCGTTGTTAAAAATAAAATTATCGATTTCTTGCAGGTGGCCGTGATTCTGATGGACACGCAGGGCTCATTCGACTCTCAATCCACTGTCAAGGACTGCGCCACAATTTTCGCTCTATCTACCATGATTTCGTCGGTTCAGGTGGGAATTTATGCTAATTTTAGTATATTATTTGTAATTGTATTCTAATTTCTACAGCAATCTTTAGCTTTTTGACTTGTAGATCTACAACCTGTCCCAAAACATCCAAGAAGACGATCTCCAGCATTTGCATTTGTTCACGGACTACGGTCGATTGGCGATGGAATCGTCTGATAGTGACGCTAAGCCTTTCCAGGTATTTTTAGTTGATTTAAAAAATGTTGTATTTTATTATTTTTTAAATTCTAGTCCCTCCAATTTCTGGTGCGCGATTGGTCGTTCCCTTATGAGGCGGAGTTCGGCTTCGAGGGCGGTCAGACGATCCTGGACAAGAGGCTGCAGGTAGTTAACTTTTAATTACCCCAATTAAATTAGATATTTAATTACCCTTTTAATAATTATCCTAATTAAGATTTCTGATAAGCAACACCCCGAACTTCAGCAACTGAGAAAGTACATTCACTCCTGCTTCGGAGACATTTCCTGTTTCCTGGTAAGCTTTTTTAGGTTTTTAAATACCCGAATTTCATATGGATGCGTTCATACTTTTGACATTGGCACGATGTCAAAAAGTACGAACGCGCACCCTATATCTTTTTTAAGCCTGGGATTTCATGTATCCATTTTCAGATGCCTCATCCTGGTCTGAAAGTCGCTACCAATCCTCAGTTTGATGGTCGAATGCATGGTTAGTTTTTTAGCTCCATTTATTTTTAAGCCCTGCCCCTTTTCAGATATCGAGCCCTCGTTCCAGGAAATGCTGCGCGTCCTCGTGCCCAGACTGATGGACTCCTCGAATCTGGTGATGAAGGAGATCGACGGCCAGAAAATCACCTGCAGAGAGCTCGTCGAGTACTTCAAGGTGGGTCGAGTGGATAGTGTGGGGTCGACATTTTTTGGGAGAATTTTTGGCAAAAATGAAAGATAAAAATTGGAAAAATAAATAAGTGAATAAGAAACATGACCTTATTTTTGACAAAAAACATATTTTCAGGCCTACATCAAAATCTTCCAAGGCCAAGATCTTCCGGAGCCCAAGTCCATGCTATTGGCTACTGCAGAGGCCAACAATTTTGCCGCGGTCGCTAAGGCGAAGGCTGTTTATCAGGTAAAATTCTTATTTTAATTTCAAATTTATTTTTATTCGTTTACTTTCAGAGGATGATGGAGGAAGTTTGCGGTGGCGAGACTCCGTACATGAGCACTGCTGAGTTGAACGATGAGCATGAGAAATGCAAGGTTCGAACATTACTAGTTTTAAAATTAAAATTAAAATTTTTTTCAGAATGAGGCCGTCCGTGAATTCCGAAACACGAGGAAGTTGGGCGGAGTCGAGTTCAGCATTCAATTCTTGGATAGGCTCGAGAGCGATTTGGCGGTAAAATCATTTTTCAACCATTTTAATAAGTACCCTTTTTAAAAATGGTCGAATCTACCCCCTTTCAAAAAATTTCGGGGGTACCCTTTTCAAATACCTATTAAATCTACTCCCTATTTTAGGACTCGTACGAACACTTCCTGAAGGTGAACAACGGCAAGAATCTGTTCAAGTCTATGCGCACGCCGGGTAAAATTTTTTGAGAATTTAATTCTGGGCTATATGTTACAATTTTGACTTCTAGGAGTGAAAAAATAAAATTTATTAATTTTATTTCAGCCGTGCTCGTCTCGTTGATGATTGGCGACTACATTTTCCAGGAATTCTTCCAGATGCTCGGATTGAACGGGATTGCGGGTATTTTTTTTGAACTTTTAATTTTTCAAGAAATCCTTAATTTTAGTTTCTTTTATTTTTATATATGAGAAAATTTGATTTATTTTTCAATTTTCATAAATTTCAGAATTTAATGTTATTTTTAAAAAAATTCATATGAAAAGGAAATTAGTTAAAAAGTAGCATATTTACTTTATTTAGTTGTTTTTATTGTTTAAATTGAATTCTTTTAATTTGCAGGAATTTTCTCCTCGATTCTCGTCATTGTCATTGGCGCTCTGTCGGTTTGGGCCTATTCGCGATATTCGGGCAGTTTGAGGGAGGTCGCTAGTTGGGTAAATTTTCTAACTGTTTAATGTTTTTTAAAATTATTTTTAACTTTTTTCCGGTTAAAAAGATAATAAATTTAGATCGACGACGCTGTGACGTATGTCTGGACGAATTTCATTTCTCCAAACGCGGGAAATATGGGCGCATTGGGAGGCGCAATTCAACTTCAGGACAGGATAGAAAATGCTACCTCGGGTAATTTTTTTTTTAAATCTGAATATTTAAACATGTAAAATTTTAGGAGGTTCGTCCCAGAAAAGAGCTGGAGGCAGTACGTCGGCCAGTTCGAGTAATCCATCCTACTCCACAGGCAGGAAAGTGAAAAATTACTAGATTTCACCCCAAGTTCCGGGGTAATCTTGATTTTTTTTCAAAAATTCTGTAGATACCCCATTCAATTTTCCTAGCAATATGTACGGATATCTTATCCCTTACCTATTATTATTTTGGTGCAGACTTTTCGTAGACTTATTACTGTATCAAACGAGAATTTTTAGTTTAACTTCCAGAAATTTTAGGCTCATTTGTAAAATTCACTCCTCGATTAAAAAAATTTTCCTTGTCAAAGGGTGAATTTAATAAATGAGTGGAAATTTTTGTTGAGTTTCTTCAGCTTCTTGTAAAAGCGGTACACTATCAAAATAGGGATAAGAGTAGGAGCTCGGTAGGTTAGGCTAACTTTTTTCGAGAAATACTCGTCACATGCTGCTCATCATTTTGAGACCAAGTATAGCCTACCTTTCCCTACCCCTTCCCTTGCATACAGTCATGTAGATTTGAAAAGTGCACGGTTTTTATAAGAAGTCGTTTTTCAACCGAGGATTTCCTGAATCCATTCGTCACACGCATATGAGTAATTTGACGTTTCAGTCAATTATGGATTTTTAAAATTATGCTTTTTGTCGTAAGCTTACTCGTTCTGGTTCCACACACATACACCATTTTTCGATGCACTTTTAGCCGTCTCTTTTCCATATTCAGGTTATCTCTATGATTGTCCTTGAAAAAGTCTTCTATAAAATGCAATTTTATTTAGTTTTGTTTGAAAATATAAGGTCTGGTCTATATTTCCTAAGAAAATGATATTATTTTATTCCATATTTATGAGATCAAAAATTCGAGAGAATTTCGTATTTGACAGATTTTTTCAGTAAGAAGTGAATCTTGATGGCCAAACAGAATAAATTTTGAAGAAAGAATTCAATCGACTTTATTCGTTTTCGTACAGTTTTCAGCGTGTTAAAAACTGAGCAACTTTTGTGAAGACACCTTCGAAAAATTATCATCCCTGAGGACTCCAGATTGAAAAGCTGAAAATCCTATTTTACGTTCAGACATTTTTATTTCGAAACTTTCTAAAGTGGGGTAAAATTTAATGTTAGAATGAAGCTTAGAATACGTAGAATGTCTGAGAGTTTTTTGGTCATTTGGAAAAATTTCAGGTTAGATGCAAAATTGTGAAGGAAATATTATGGCAGGTAGATCGCAAGAAAATCTTGACTGAAATCCTCCCTAGGTCTGTGCGTTCTTAAACACCCGGTAAAGTGACCGACATCATCATTTCATCTACTTCTGTCGTGCCCGCTTAATGATCTTTCAAATCTTCTTTCCAGACATCATTCAACTGCATTACATTCTGCTATTCGAGCCATTTGAGTGTTTATTTTTCCCTTTCTTGTGAACGGTCATTCCATATTATCCAGATCTGTCTGAAGTTTGAAAGATCGAACTTGAACTAACAAGGGAAAGTTTCACCCTCGTCCTCACGTTTCGATACAAGAGTACCTATTTTTCTTCACATAATCTGAGGATTCCAAATCTGTAAAAATTGTTGTCCGTTCGCATGAACATAACCGCCCGAGGTCTCAAATTTCTTCTATCTCACGCGCCTTACTCCTTTCGGCTGGACTGAAGGAAATAAGAGGCATGTAATTGTGGAGCAGTGGTATGCAGTTGGCCGCAAAGACATGATGCGTCCCTCGTAGGGAGTAGTGGGTGGAAAAGGGGAGATTTAAAAAATGAGGGACCCGGGGTGTGGGAGAGAGGGAAACGTTCTTCACCCTCACGTCTTTATTCACTATTTTCTCTCATTTCGCTTCTTCAATCTTGTTCTTTCGATCAATTTCGAGCTGTCCTGCCTAAATCGCAATCCTTCTTCAGACTCGCAACAAAGTGCAGCAGAAATGGATGAATGACGAGATTCCAGTCGTGGCCACGATCGCGTCCGGAATGGACATTGACAAAGCTAATGTCAGGTATGAATTGTCTTCTACATTTTTTGTTTGGCATTAATTTTAATTCGAGAAATGTACAATTTTCGAACGATAAATGATCTAGCTTGTGCAAGATATTGTACAAATTCAGGTTTATCTCTGAAAACGCTCACACATTTCAATTTTGATGTTTCAGAGTACTCAAACAGGATCAAGGTAATTATTTTGAATTTTCAGAGCTTTCGTTTTTAATTGAAAAGGCATTTATTACTCTGTCAATCTCCGGTAAATTTAAAAGGCAAATATACTGAACTTTTACACACGAAAATGTGTACTTTCCAAAGAAAAGATGAATTGTTTTCAGGCCAAGAAGGGGTTGAGTGACGATGAGAAAGATATCCAGATTAAGAGTCTGCAGACTGGGTTCGAGAAAATGATCGAGTACTGTGAAAAGGTATGGATGAGATTTTTTAATTAGTGAATTTTAGTTTTTTGTCCAATGCTGTCAAAATTGAATACTCCTATACACTATTTCAATTTTCGTTTTTTTTTTTTTTTTTTTTTAATTCTAATTTACAGGAATGCATTTTCAAGCATTCAAATAATTGTTATTTTTAGGCCGAATGCAGACACAAACTGATGGCCTCGTTCTTCAATAAATCCGACCTGTAAAAGTGCTTGAAGAACTGCGATTTCTGCAGAATTCCCGAGAAGGTCAGCTAACAGGCAAATGCACTCAAAACGGTAAGAAATTGTGGATAGATTGTTTCTTATTTGTAAGTGAAGATTTCATTTATTCTGTCATTTCAGCAGCGTCAAGAGAGTCTGTATTCACGAAGTCAGTGACAAAATGGAGAGGCTCATGAATTATTCGGATATGAGCCAAGGTATTTTGTTCTAATAAATATTGATCAAAACTTTTTTCGGCAAAAGAAAGAAGAAGAGGAATATTCTGGATTCGAGGACGGGCTGGAGAGAATGGAAAAAAGAAGGCTTCTAGGCTAAAAACTGCTGTTCAGGTAAGGAAATTTGAAATAACTCGTTGAAAAATATGCTATTCCTATCATTTTATAAATTCCTCTAAACCACTTTTTGAATTTTATTAGAAATTTTAAGTACGAATTCGAACGTCGTCGCAAAGCGCGTGATTTGGCAAATGGAGGAGCTGCGAGGAAAGTGCGTCGAGTCACTCACCATTGTTGTAAGTTTTTATTTAATTCCGGGATGTGTCCAGTACAGTGCGAAAATTACTATTTTTCTGATCAGCACTAGTTTATTTGCATTGCTAATATTTCTGATCTTACCCATCAATTTCATAGCTTTTATTTGTACATGATTTATAATAAAATGATCCATTTTCCAAATATTCTAACCTGAGATGGGGAGATTGGTTAATTTCGAAGATAACTTTGACTTTACTACTTTACTACAGTCTATCTATAATTTTTATCTCTGAAAAGCGAATAAAATTCCTTGATTTCAGCCGAGTGTAATCAAGAACGCGACAAAGAATGGAACTGAATACGATTCCCCTTCTGCTTCAGCCATTTGATAACGATAAAACAATGCATTGGTATTCTCAATAAGGGTTTCATTGATTTCATATTGTGACACCATATAATATCAAACAAAAATATATAGAAAATGGTTAAAGATCGATTTGTTAGAAAAGAAGAAATGGTGTGATAGTAGAAATCTAGCTATGAGATACATATTTGTTGAGCTAATAATAATTCATAATTGAAATGAGACAGACTACAAATTATGGATTTTTATGATGAGAATTCTTACGAACCACGTCCTTCAATCCGCTGTGAGGAAAGAAACATTTGCTGCACTCTGTAGATTTTTAATTTTCGATTTTCCACTTGAAATATGCGTTGATTTATTTACATCGAAAATTCGTGTGATTCAGTTGGTTTTAAGTAATCGAGCTTTATAGCAAGATTTCTGTTTTGTCAGTTGTATTTGACGAAGAAAGTTATGTCAACTAGATTAGTTATTCACAATAATCCTTGCAAATTGAAAACACTTCTCTTAATAACTATAAAATTGACAACTAATTGAGATGCATAATCTAAGCTATGACAGAATGAGTTCCTAATAAGTGTATTTCGTTATTCTTATCGAAAACTATTTTAGAGAATACTTATTTCAGTCTTTATTGGATATCTTCGAGAGTTGTCTGTATCATGTTTATTGGAATTTTTAATCATAATCGAATAAAGATAAAAGTCATAAAATATAATATGCCAAATAAAAGGGTTACATAGTATTAACTGGATTAGTCCAATTTTAGTGTTCCGACTTCTCGCCATCTCTTCGTTTGTGGATCGTATTCCTCGATTGAATTACAAAAAACTGGTCCAGAAGAAAATCTTTGAAATCTAAGTTAACAAATATTTGGTATAAAGATATGCAAAATCTCAGCTCACCCTCCGATTGTATACAATTTCCCGTTAGAGACAATGAGCGAATGATCCAATCTTGCATAACTCATATCAGCGATTCGAGAAATTTGACTGTCAACTGGAGCTGAGGGGTCGAAACACAGGCAGGATTTTAATACATTCGGATAACTAAATATGTAATGATACATTATTTATCATACAAAATTAACGACTTCTCTCCTCCAGTTATGTAAATTTTTCCATTTAGCGATGCAACTCCGAAATGAAGTCGTCTTTCTGGAATCTCTCCAATTTCAACCCATTCCCGTTCATCGTCTGATAATCGGTATATCTTTAGGCTATTTCTTCCATCAATAACTGAATATCCATAATTACAATAATGAATATGCTATAATGTAACCGTATAAAATTTCGTCGCATGTTATTGTTTGAGCAAATGCAATTGGGTGAGGAAAAGCAGGTCCTGTTTCCCATTTTCCATCTATTAAAACCTGAATTAATTATTTCATGGACTTATATTTGATCTTCTTACATCCACACGATTTGTATATTTCTTTGCTTTAGGATCCGCTCCACCCAAATAATACAATTTGTCTTTGGAGTAAGCGGCAGATGCCCATAGACGCCATTCAGGAGGAACTGGATCTGTAAAATTTCTTGAATCGATCATTCATGGATTTGTTGATAAGACCTCTTGAAGCTTGTCGAGTATTCAAGTCATATATTTCGAATAATTTCTTTTCGCTGTTAATTCCAAAAATCTGAAGTCCAAGAAATTATTCAAAATAACGAACATAAGGATTTACTCTATCCTTTGTAGTTGTCACTTGAAGTGGCCAATACGAATTGTGGAATTTTGCAATCTCTTCTACTGAGCAGGTATATGAATCGAACAAGCATATTCTTCCTTCATTTTTATAACTATTTCGATAACAAACTAAATTATTACGAATCATTTCAAAGTCTCTTACTTAGCTTTCAACATAATTTCTTACGATAAAATAATATTTCGCTAGCTCCACTTTTAAAATTATTGCTTATCATTAGGTCATTATATTGAATTGTATTATCCCATTTGAATAAACCTAGTAAGGAATTTGATAATAAAGATGTATATTGTTCCTAAATTGTTTAATAGATTAATGATGTTATATTTAATAAAATCTACTTTGTTGCTATTAGCCGCTATGGCAGCACCGTACGCTACAGCTTCGTCTGGATTTATATCATGATGAAATGTTGAATTTTTAAATTTATCCTTTAATCTTAGCTGAATTTCTGAAATTCTTGTAGAACCACCAACAAGAATCTAAACTAATCGTTTTTATTGTCTTTAGTAGTTACTTCATTATTGAATAATTTTTTGTTAAAAGAATACGATAATTAAAATTACCACATGATTAATATCTTCAACCGATAGTTGCGCCGTATTTAGTGCATAATCAATGAAGCTCATAGCTCTGTCGAAAAGATCACTACACAATTCATTCAACTTTTCTTTTGTAATGCCAACATTCAATTCTAAATCACCACTTATCTCTAGCTGAATATGGAAGATTCCTTTCAAGCAATACTACATTCATACGTGGATATTTATGGGGATTTTCGTGAAAGATAGTGCTTCCTTTGCTTCTCGGCATTTAATTCTCAATCTCTTTAATAATGTAGGCTTCTGATAAATACTATAATTTGAATATGATTTTTCGAGTTCGCTTATCACATAGTTCATAATTTTTCCATCAAAATCCTGCCCGCCTAAAGTGAAGAATTTAGCAATTTATTGAGCCCTAAAACTACCCAGATGTGGATCACCAGTTATTGCCTTAACTTCGAATTTTCCACTTTTAATTTCAACTATACTAATATCAAGTGTTCCTAAATTTATTTTATTAGTTAATGTTATCCATTTCTTGAATACCTCCACCAAAATCAAATACCAAGAGTTTGGAATCTCCTAATTTCGCCTTCTCACTATATGCAATAGCAGTAGCGATAGGCTCTTGCAATAATCCTTTTAATTTAAGACCAGACAATTCTACTGCCTTCATCGTCGCAGTAATTTGGTCGGAATTAAATAGAGCCGGAACTGTGACAACGGCTTCAGTCACTTCTCGATTTGTATATTTCTTAAATATATTATACGATGAGATAAAATGCATTATATGACTTCAGCCTGGGTCTTTAAACTCTTTAAAATTTCCGCTGAAACTTGTTCTGGATAAATAAATCTTTCATTATCAGTTCCTCTGTTTAAAATGTATCCAGCACAATTCTGAATTTCTTGGTTATTCTAAATAGGAATATACACTTTGCATTTCTAGTGTCTGCATTGAACGTCCATAAATGGAGATTTTTCGCTATTGGCAAATTATTCAATACATGCCACCCAATAAGTCTCTTCGAGTCTGAGAGTATTTTAGTTTATAAAGGGTTTTATAATTTATCCTACCATAAAGAACATTAGACAGCTCCGTATTGCAATTCAAGGCTGGATTTCCAACCAGAATCTCGTCATCGCTAACTGCCACTACTGAAGGAAGTATATTTCGGCCTAAAATTAAGTTTTTTTTTTCTTTTATTATAATTGGCGTATTCGACAAGATTTTACGGTTACACTTTTTCGGAAGATTTATGATTTAAAATTAAAACACAGCTATTTCCTTCAGAAAATATATAATGTTTGGAAGCAGCAAAAGTGAAACCATGCAACTTTTCGAACAACTATCCACTCTACCATTATAATCATTATGAAGCGCCACAGGTCGACCATCCTCAACAATTGCAACGCACGAATATGTCGTGCCCAGATCGATGCCGATATAGACCATTTTTCATTCTTTAAATTTGTAAATTAAATATTTGTACTGATTTGGGAAATAAATCATATATTCATGCATAAATGAATAAAAAATCAATAACCATAGGAACAAGAAAGCTTGCTTTCACATTGAATGAGAGTTGATAAGGGAATAATGATGTCGAATATGTCGCGAGAAAGAATCTTATCATAAAATTAATAATATTGACAAGTAATTAGAAGTTAGAAATAAATAAATGAAGGGGTTTTAATTGGTTGAGCAATAGTTTGTTCAATTTCGAATTCCATTTCGCATTCAAATGAAACAAGATCAGAAAGAAGAAAGTAAGAAGTGACCATTCATGGAAGACGAGAATTGAGAACTGAATGAGAAGGATAAAGAATTTGGCAAATGGGTCTTTGAATCACTTACTCGGTATTTTCTATATCTTTTCATGCACTATTTCTCTCTTAACTGATTATGCCGGTGATTTTGGAGGTGTGTCGTGACCACTTTCAAAAAAGCCTTTGGATTAAAATTGCCTTCATATTTCTGATCTTACCCCATCAATTTCATAGCTTTTATTGGTATCATGATTTATAATAAAATGACCCATTTCCCAAATATTCTAACCTGACAATCAGGGATAGAAGTTATCTAACGCCTTGGAAGAATATAAAAAGTCATCATTATAAAGAAAATCAATTTAGGCTTGAGACGTTCGTTCTGAGCATTAAGTTCAAATCTACGTAGCCCTATGAATAATTGCATGTCATCAAAACACATCAATGAAGAATTTGAATCAAATTTAAGTGATGATAGGAATGTGTTACACGCTCATGAACAAGGCATTTCAAGTGTAGTCTTCTTTGCGAAATACTATGATTTCCGTTTCATCACTCATCTGCAGTTTAAATTTCGAGAACGTAAGACATGCATGCCCAGCTTCACCTGGCGATACTCGTCTCGAAAATAAAATCATATTGATCGGACTTCTCTAGAGAATGTTAAGTAACTTTATCAGTGAACCATAGCTTTCGATCTATTTTCATTTCACTTTTTGATAAAAATAAAAATTTATTATTTGTACAATTTTGATTTGAAAAATGAAATATCAGATAAGAAAGATAATCAAATAGTGCATATCATGTCAGTCCGTTCGTCCGTTTCGCAGACATAGTAACCTATACTATCGTCGCACTAAATGTTGAATATGATTTTAGGAGTTTTTTTTTTTAGAGTGCGTGATAGTTTTTGAACTATTTTCATGTGCCTTTAATAATCGAAAATGATATTTCTTTCAAAATTTAATTCTCTCTCCTCTTTCTGGTTAGAAGATGTCATTTACTGAAACATATTATATACAGACTTGAAAATATTCGACCCGATGAGTTACTTTTGATGGGAAATACCATTGATAGTGTACTTTGATTATTCGTCATCAGAATGTAAGAGAGAAGTTAACAATAACGAATCTAATATCGGGTCAAATCTCCCAAATCTGATCATACATATTTTCTCTTGCCTTCCATTGTTCTAGTTATTTTCGAACTAAAATATTTCATACCGTAAAACCTGTAGTAGATGCCTTGGAGTTTTTAGTTTTCAATCTCTCAAAATAAAAAAAAGATTCTATTAGAGAATTTACGGCATTCGTATTTTCACAGATTAAGCTTAATCTTACAGAATCGTTGAACCATAATCCATTTGTATATAGCTAAAATATTCATTATAAAACGTGCATTTGGGCTGTTATTAATTTCTGGATTTAATGATATTTAATTCGTTTTTCCTTGATTTAAGTCAACTTCAAAATCTCTTGTATCAGTAGAGAAGTCAAGTACATTTTAGGAAATAGGTGATCACGGTAATTCATCGAAATAGCATTGTTACAAACACAACAAGACTAAAGTTTCTAGATTTTCGAAAATGATCCACTCGGTATAAATTAATTCATTTTTGTGCAATGATATTTTTTTATAAAAGATAAACATTTAAATGGATTAAAATATGACTCACAAAGACACAATCTCCCAATCCAGCTGAAAGAATTTAGTAAAGCGCATCGGGAAATTGAAGAACTGATTTTCATAAACGCACTACTACAAAATATGGAGATTTGGTATTGCGATACTTGTGCATTTTTGAAAATCAAATTCTACTTCCGTTGCAATTAACTAAATTTCTTACTCGGCTGTCTAAATATAATTAATAATTATTCACTAGTTGAAAGCTCAATCATTCATTATATCTTATTCTTTTTTTATGTACTCGAGGTCTGGATCTATGTAGGAACATGAGTTGTACTGATGCGCGCGAATGTTCGAGATTCGTCGCGATTGCCATACGAGAATCTCGACAAAGCCTTAACATTCGCGGCATCAGCACGAGCCATGCCCACTGTTCTAATCCAGGTCTCTAACAGTCGAGGGTACTCTTGCTATAGATTTTTTGATTCAATTATCCAATTAAGACCATGGTTACGGAGAAACTTTTTTTACTTACCCATTTGCAGTATCCCAAAAGATACACGTAGACGTATATTCTTGGCCAGCACTGTTTTCTAGTTGCTAAATTTTTATAAATAAAAATGCAGAGTGATGAAGAGTATGAAAACAAATATCCTTGAACTATATAATCATAGTAGGTAACTTGGAAATGTAGAACGATAAATCATAGGAACATACGAAATAATATGGTAAAAGATACTCTAGCCTACCCTCCTCTCCCTAACCCTTTACTATTTTCGTATGTTTCTATCGTCCTACTTTTCAAAATTGTCTATAAATAAATGATGACTCACAGTAGAACCAGCTGGGACTTTACGTACATCAATCCAAGGGAAGGTACCGCCATTCGCATTCACTGAAAAAGGAGAAAATTAATAGATGATTTTAATTATCCTGTTTAATTTTTAATAAAATTTAGTTAGTAAGAAATTTTAACCAGTTTCGACATAATTTGGATGAATTTTACGTTAAATTACATCTTTCAATAAATAGTAGGCTGATTGTGAGTTTATTGTCCGAAAAATTGGGAAAAGCTACAATAGGAAAGGTTCGCTCTACAAAGATGGTCAGAGCTTTACTTAGGATAGATCGTTTTCGGAGATCTAAGAAGTTTTGAGATCAGTATGACTTCAATGATCAGACTGATACCAAATTTAAACGTGAAAATCAATGTTGAAAATTGATTTAGCCTCTCTAACCATTAGCTTCCTTTGTGAGTAGTCTTATTAATGCTGTAAGATGAAAAACATGCAATTTATAGATTAAATGTTCCAAATTAATTTATACATTAATAAATTCTCATGAAATTCCTTACCATAATCTCGTAAGTCTGTGCCTTGTTGTTCACTGTAGAGCCTTGGTAGATGACATACTCCTGAGGGGCATAATGCCATGCAAGCCGCAGCTGCTTCGTCCCAAGTGGTAGCAGCAGCAGCTAACTGTAAAATCTTTGCTATTCACAAAATGAAATTAAAACTAAAATGATATTCAACGATCACCTGATAACATTTGCCGCTGACAAAATCCCAGCCAGTAGGACATTGTGCCTCTGAAATTGTTGAATTTAGATTTGAGGAACGTTTTTTGTTTGAAAAAGAAGGCATTTTCCTTTATTCTTTAATCATAATAAATTATTATTGAGGAAGAGTAAGATAATGCTATTTTTGAAAAATGATTTGGACGTTTATTCATGTAAATTTGATGTTGATAGTTGTTCGATTAAAAAGAAGTGATAACGCTTTCCTTGTAATTCATACACTATTCCTACAAATTTGATGTATGAATTTGAATCGAATTTAATGAATGAATATGCTCCTGGAACATATACAGTAGTTTTTTTTCCAGAAAACAAAATGATTCCTGCGAAAAAGGTCCATGAAATTTATGGACTCGGACAATAGATTTCCTCTTGAATTGATAATAAAATGGTTGGCTTGAAAAATTGTTAAGACTTACGACAACAAGCTAGTAGAGCTGAATTTGCGAAACAAGTACCGGTACCTAAAAACCAAAATTTAATGCCAATTTTCAAGAAAATGATACGAGAATATTTTCACAGGTAGTCTACTAAAATTTGGGCTTAAATTGAAGCTAGAGACATCTACTATTTATTTTCATTCAATTTGGAGTCGAACGATACCAATTTTGGCTAGCTTGAAAAATTGTTAAGACTTAGGACAATTAGCTATTGGACCTGGATATGGGACACATCCGCTTGTAGTGGATGTGGTCGTTGTGGACGTTGATGTAGATGTGGACGTGGTTGTAGGTGTCGATGTGGACGTCGTTGTAGGTGTCGATGTGGACGTCGTTGTAGGTGTCGATGTGGGCATGCTAGTTGACAGCGTGGAAACCAAAGTGGTAAAGTCCATAGTTGGTGTTGTTTCCGCTGTCTCGGTGAAAGGTGCTGTGGACGTGGGGAGAGGCATTATTGTCGTGGCACCGTCTCCTAAAAATGCTGTTCAGATAAATGTCAACTGATCTAAAGATTGCCTGGTACTGTTTGAAAGCATGGGTCAACAACGGCGAACAGAGCGTGGAACAGAAAAAAGATTATTCCTACCATTGTGTTGAGTGGAAAAAGTTCGGAAGTGATAAAGTCAGACGCAAGATGAAAGAGGGCAGTGGAATTTTCCTGGGGTAGAGGGATATCACCTGATGGCAGCTTTATACTGATACAGGTAGCCATGATTAGAGATGGACAGTCATCTAGAAATCGACGAAGTAGCGTTGATGCAGACAGTCCAGCTATGATGTATCGCCATTTTCAGCAGTCGCTTTTCCTTCTAATTGATATCCCTTTAGGGCTGATTTCTCAGAATCTCTCTTTTAGCAGTGCTATTTCAGCGCCAAAGATTTTCTCTAATCCACTCTATTTCTGCAGATTCCATATCGACAGACCGAATTCAACTTGGGTTCTAAGGAAGGGAAGGGGGCAGTGCTTTGCAGAGGCGGCGCAGCGGTTGGCTATCTATGGACTGGAATTGGACAACCATAGGAGAGGCGCTGGGCAGGGAAAGGAAAGGGTGATTTGGTAAGGAGATATACTAGAAAAGAAAAAGCGAAGTTAGATGAAGAAACTATCAGCCAACATCAGTCGATTGGATATTGTATCGTGGATGCAATGGATAACTGAGTACGCAATTACCTATGAGAATAACAAATTTGATATCCTCCATTGTAACGGAGTTGAGAGTTGCCAGTGTCCTTCGCTCAAGGGGCAGTGCGAACGCAACACGCCGCCTTGCATCACGGCATGGACTGAATTTCATTATTCAAGCTGGATTCTCACTCTCATTTGTTTTTTCGACGTTTTCATTCGTGATTTTTATAATTATTCGGTAATTATCGATAATTAACAGATAATTAGGGCATATTTACGAAATTTTGCTGAAAAATTATGCTCAGAAAATCATTTTATCGAGAAAAACGATAAAAACCACGAATGAAAACGCCGAAAAACAAATGAGAGTGAGAATCCAGCTTGAATAATGAAATTCAGTCCATGCCGTGATGCAAGGCGGCGTGTTGCGTTCGCACTGCCCCTTGAGCGAAGGACACTGGAAATTCTCGACTCCGTTACAATGGAGGATAATTGGTTATATTGGTAGTATAAATAGTCGATTGTTGTGAATAAATAGCCTAGTGGAATTGATTTTTCTTCAGTATGTGTTCAATTTTTTTTCCTATTCCACGAACCTCTAAATGATACACATGCTTGCCCTTTGTTCATATACCAAACATATTCTAGTTATATAGAAATTTGTACTAAACTGGTCAGTTTTTTCAACCAAATCCAATTTCTTTTTTCTGATAGTCATTGCATTAAAGCCAATTCCCTTTTTCTGTAGTTGTATTCTTTGCTCGAAATCAAGTGAAAATAACATTTTCCAATGAATAAATCCAAATAACTTTTATAAAACCTCATCATTCATGATCTAAATAACGAAGTTTTATAAAAATTATTTAGATAAATTCATTAGAAAATGGTATTTTCACTTGATTTCGAGCTCGTAATCGAGCAAAGAATACAACTACTGATGTTTATTGATATGTGTCTTTTCCGCCCCTAGCCAGTGGACACCTCTCTCTATCATCCCGTTAACGAGACGCGGCTTCGTCACAGTCGATAGCGTTGCTCCGACAGTCAGCGTCTCCTAAATCTTCCAAAGATACTTGCCAATTTTTACCATTTCAAGAATTGGTCATTTGGAAAGTACGGTCAAATTTCTCTGAAACAAAACTATTTCTCGGCTTTTCAGAAAGTTTCTGCAACAGCTTCCCATTTTATTCGAACAGTCATTTTGAGTTTTTCCACATATGAGACGTTATTCGTAAAAATCGAGTTTTTTATAAAGGAGGGTAGTACCCAAGAAGTCGACCCTCAAATTTCGAGCTGATTTTTTGTCCCTGGGGGTTTTCGACTACGCTGATTACGAATATGACGGTTAAAACCCGATCCGACCACTCGTTCCGCATGTTCCGGAAGATCCGCATCCAGTCATTTCGAAAATTATATTTTCGTTATTCTGCATGGGAAAAATACAAATTTGGTATCAAAATGCTCACAGAGACCAGATGAGCACGATTCCGAAAAGACCTCGTCGAAATGACACCGAATAAGGAAGTTATTATGAACATAGTAAAACATATGGAAAATATCGTATTCATTTTTCGCTTTTTAAAAATTTTTAATTTCTTAAAAGCCCCAGGTTCCGTGAGTTATTTATACTGGGAAGTAGCCCAGGTCTTCTAGTTTCTGGAACACTTGACCGTTTTTCTATAGACTGCCCGCTAGCGAAGAAATGTCACTTCTTCGAAGAGATGTCATGACTCATTTTTGCCTAGTTTGATTTTAAAAATTCATAATTTCCATAATTCTAAACAGAATTCGATATTTATTTTTTTATTGAACAGCATTTAATCCATAGATTATTAGGCAATAAAATAAGAATTTTTTGAATATCAATTTTTGCAGAAATGCGCACTTTTTGCGTCTTGATTGCGTACTTTTCGATTCGTACTGCGTTTACGCGTAAATGACGTTGGAAAAATCTGCCCTTCTAGTATTTTGTGTAGATGGACATGATGAACAACTTTATTCCAGGATCAATCCTGGATTCATTATCGTATCGACTACAGAATTTTTTGAAGTTCAATGACCAATTATTGCAAAGTGCCGTTTGGACAGTAAATTTCAAAAATTCATATTTCCTTGTGTGTGCACATTTTAGAATAAGCCCTGGAAAAAAGTTGATCAACTTGAAGAGCTCTACAAGATTTCATGGAAAACTCCGACGTTAACTCACATTATCCTTGTAAACACAGTACAGGTATATAGGGTAATTTTTCCCGCCAAAATTAATTTCTAAAAATTTTCTTTGGCAAGATCTACAAAATAAAAAAAATAATCATGAAATTTGGTCCGATACACAGGAAGATATGAATTTTTGAAATTTACTGCCCTAAAGGCACTTTGCAATAGTTGGTCGTTGAACTTCAAAAAATTCTAGAGCTCATACAAATGTGAACTCGAAGTCGGTCCCGGAATAAAGTTGTTCACCATGTCCATCTACGCAACATTACTGGAAAGACAGATTTTTCCAACGTCGTTTACGCGTAAACGCAGTACGAGTCTAAAAGTACGCAATCAAGACGCGAAAAATGCGCATTTCTGCAAAAATCGGTATTCAAAAAAATTCTTATTTTATTGTCTAATAATCTATGGATTAAATGCTGTTCAATAAAAAATAAATATCGAATTCGGTTTAGAATTATGGAAGTTATGAATTTTTAAAATCAAACTAGGTAAAAACGAGTAATGACAACTCTTTGAAGAAATGGCATTTCTCCGCTAGCGGGCAGTTTGTAGGAAAACGGTCAAGTGTTTCAGAAACTAGAAGACCTGGGCTACTTCCCGGTATAAATAACTCACGGAATCTAAGGTTTTTAAAAAATAAACAATTAAAAGAAGCGAAAATTCAATATGCTATTTTCCATATGTTTCATTATGTTCATCATATCTTCCTTATTCAGTGTCATTTCGACGAGATCTTTTCATAATCGTGCTCAGCTGGTCTCTGCGAGCATTTTGATACCAAATTTGAATTTTTCCCATGCCGAATAACGAAAATCGAATTTTATGGAACTACCGTATGCGGACCTTCCGGAACAGGCGGAACAAGTGGTCGGATCGGGTTTTAACCGCCAGATTCGTCATCAGCGTAGTCGAAAACTCCCAGGAACAAAGTATTAGCTCGAATATTAAGGGTCGACTTCTTGGGTACCACCCCATACTCGATTCTTACGAAGAACGTGTCATATAATACAACATTTGAATTTTATTCTGCTCGAGTTTGTCAGTTTTTGCACAATTTCACTCAAAGATTTCATTATTCAACTTCGACTCATGATGGACTTTTGCATCTCTCTTCATAACTTAGAATTTTTTTCAAATTTATAATATGAGAATTTTTTTTTTCAAGTCGTTTGTACTTGGAATTTATGAGAAACGCTGAAACACCTGGTAGGCAATCGATATCGTACTTTCAAAGTTTGATATGGAGATTTTTTAGAGGGTCCTTAATTTTCGAGATACCGGGGTCTCGATATCCCAAAATTGCGATTTTTGAGGGTTTGGAGAAAGGTTCCAACCACAAAGTTTGAAGATGAAATTCATAGTATATCATACAGAAACAATTTTCCATGATTATCAATTAGGAGCCCGGCCAGATGGGTCGGAAAAAAGTGGCCGAAAATTTCTAACGCATAATTCGAATGCTAATTTTGGCATTCTGACATTTTTATTTATATTATGCTTTGTACCCATCTTAACAAGGGAAGAGTAAATTTTTCCGTATCTGCATACTTTGTCCTTTTCATAGTTAGGAAGAAATCAAAACTAGCTTACTGCCGGCGACTCTGTCTGAAACAAAGGACAACTATTCGAAATTCTTTCTTGAATAACCCCGCACAAACTTCTCAGATACATAAAATGATGGGAGTCCGGTCATCTTCCAGCCGCTTTATAGATCTGGGTACAGGTATACTTTTTGTCATTTAAAAATATATTTACGATGCAAATAATGAGCAGACAAGTCTTGCACAAGTGTAAATTTTCAATATTTTACTATTTCATTCCAACTAACCCTGCCAAAAGGTAACGAAAAGATGCCTTTCATGCTTATAAGAACATTTACGGAAGGTTATAAATCGACCATCGCCTTTTTAGACAGGATTTCTTTTTATTTGGCAGCCTTTCTTGGCAAAGAAGGCATCTCTTTCGTCCTTCATCTTTTAATTCTCTCTTCAAATTCTTGTCACCTTTCTGTCATTATCGTTTTTCCTAAACCTGTCATCAAATTAGCCGATAGGCAATCGCAAACCAAAACACAGGCGATTGAAGAGAGAAGAGAGGTTGATATTCTCTCCTAATCAGGAGAATTACATCTTCGTCAGAAACTTTGAATGTCACAATGCCGCAACGTGAATATGTCTCAGCGTTCAAACCACCAATCTGAGTGGACCGGCAAGGATCGGCAGTCGTGAATTGCCGATTCGTGTAAGGTAACATACAGATCTGCATTTTCTCGCATTGATTTACAATAGAATTTCTCTACAGATCCACATATTACCTAGCATGGGTCAATAAGTTTAGTGCTGAAGTTGCATCATTATATAAAGTTACAAATTATTTTAGATTTTGCGGTAATTGCATTCAACACCACTTCGCTACATCCTACGAAATAGCGTGGGGAAAAGATCCCCTTTCCTGACTATCCTAGCCATATGGCGAAATAATGAAAAATCCAAATGACTGGTTTTGCAGATTTATAAAAGTGCAACATTTTCAAATAAAAATTACGAAATGGTCATATTATCATGTTGCGACATTTTCAAGTTGTCGCTGCATTCTTGCGGAAAGGGTTGCATGCCGTTCCACTTTCGAATTTTATTGGCTGATAACCCGCCCAAGAAGGTAAGAATCTATCCTTTCTTATCCCTCTACCTTTATCAGAAAAAAGAAAGATAATTGCAGAATAAAGAGATAATAATGGTAGATTTGTAATCAAATTGAAGGAAGAGAGAAAATAAGATTGAAACAAGATTATATGCTGCAAAATATGAATATATACAAGTATGTGACAAAGACATTGACTACTCATCATAGCAAAGCTCCTTCCATCATGTCTTGCTTAAATTTTCATTTTGAAATTTACTGCCCTAAAGGCACTTTGCAATAGTTGGTCGTTGAACTTCAAAAAATTTCTATTTTATTGCCTAATAATCTATGGATTAAATGCTGTTCAATAAAAAAAGAAATGTCGAATTTGGTTCAGGAATAAGAAAGGTATGAATTTTTGAAATCAGATTAGGCAAGTGAGTCATAATAATTCCTCGAAGAAGTGACATTTCTTCTCTAGCGGGCAGTCTATAGGAAAACGGTCAAGTGTTTCAGAAACTAGAAGACCTGGGCTACTTCCCAGTATAAATAACTCACGGAACCTGGCACTTTTAAAAAAATTAAAAATTAAAAGAAGCGAAACATCGGTATGATATTTTCCTTATGTTTCACTATGTTCATCATAACTTTCTTATTCGGTGTCGTTTCGACGAGGTCTTTTCAGAATCGTGTTCAGCTAGTCTCTTCGATCATTTTGATATCAAATTTGAATTTTTCTCATGCCGAATAACGAAAATATAATTTTTCGGAAGTACCGAATGCGGACCTTCCGGAACATGCGGAACAAGTGGTCGGATCGGGTTTTAACCGTCAGATTCGTAATCAGCGTAGTCGAAAACCCCCAGGAACAAAGTATTAGCTCGAAAACCCCCAGGAACAAAGTATTAGCTCGAATATTGAGGGTCGACTTCTTGGGTACCACCTCATACTCGATTCTTACGAAGAACGTGTCATATGTGTTGAGCTAGTCATAATTGAAAATGAGACAATACAAATTGTGGATTTTATGATGGGAATTCTTACGAACCTTTGGATCTTACTTTATAAGGCTTAGTTCATAGTTCGCGGGCTTTTTTTGGTAAATAGTATGACTCAGACATAAAAGCCCGCGAACCACGTTCTTCAATCCGCTGTGAGGGAAGAAACATTTGCTGCACTCTGTAGATTTCTAATTTCGATTTTCCAATTGAAATAATGCGTTGATTTTTTTACATCGAAAATTTGTGTGATTTAGTTGGTTTCAAGTAATCAAGCTTTAGCAAGACTTCTGTTTCATCAGGTGTATTTGATGAAGAAAGCTATATCAACTAGATTAGTCATTCACAATAATCCTTATAAATTGAAGACATTTCTCTTGATAACTATAGCATTGATAACTAATTGAGATGAAATATCTAAGCTATGACAGAATGAGTTCCTAATAAGTAATTTCGTTATTCTCATCGAAAACTATTTTAAAGAATACTTATTTCAGTTGTAATTATTTCTCATCACTACTGGGCTTGGACTCAAGTTCAATTTGCATCATAGTTTACGAGCCTTTTAGTCACTTACAAGGGTTGTAAGCTGAACTTGAGTCCAAGCCCTGAATGTATTCGAGGATTGTCTTTATCATGTTTATTGAAATTTTTAACAGTAGTCGAATAAAGATAAAATTCATAAAATATAATATGCCAAGTAAAAGGGTACATGGCATTAAACTGGATTATTTCAATTTTAGTTCTCCAACTTCTCGCCATTTATTCGTTTGTGGATCGTATTCCTCGATTGAATTGCAAAAATTTTCCCATAAAAATTTTTGAAATCTAAGTTAAGAAATAATTAGTATAAAGATATGCAAAATCTCAGCTCACCCTCCGATTACGTATAATTTTCCGTTAGAGACAATGAGCGAATGATACCATCTAGAATAATTCATATCTGCGATTGGAGAAATTCGACTAACAACTGGAGCTGAGGGGTCAAAACACAGACAGGATTTGGATACATCATCATCAACACTAAATATATCATGATACATTATTTATCATACAGAATTAACGACTTAAATCCTCCAGTTATGTAAATTTTTCCATTTAGCGATGCAACTCCGAAATAGATTCGTAGTTCTGGAATCTCTCCAATTTCAATCCATTCCCTTTCATCGTCTGATAAGCGATATATCTTATATATCTCTTTATCATTAAGACTATCAATAACTGAATATCCATAATTACGATAATGAATATGCTATAATGTGACCGTATAAAATTTCATCGCATGTTATTGTTTGAGCACAGTTAATTGGAAGAGGAAAGGTAGGTCCTGGTTGCCATTTTCCGTTTATTAAAACCTGAATAAGTCATTTCATGGACTTCCATTCAATCTTCTTACATCAACTCGATTTGTAGTTTCCGTTTCTCCAGGTTCCCATCCTCCCAAATAATACAATTTGTCTTTGAAATAAACCACAGATGCATGTTCTCGCCATTCAGGAGGATTTGGACCTGTAAAATTCTTTGAATCGATCATTCATGGATTTGTTGATAAGACCTCTTGAAATTTGTCTAGTATTCAAGTCAAATATTCCATATGATTTATTTGCGTAGCTAATTCCAAAAATCTGAAGTCCAAGAAATTATTCAAAGTAACGAGCATAGAAATTTACTTTATTCTGTGTAGTTGCTACTTCATACGGCTCATAATAATTGTGGAATTTTGCAATCTCTTTTACTGAGCAGGTAAATGAATCGAACAAACATATTCTTCCTTCACTTTCATAATCCTTTGAATAATGTACTAAATTATTACGAATCGTTCCAAAGTCACTTACTTAATTTTCAACATAAATTCTTACGATAGAATAAAATTTTATGCGAATTAATGTTTCCAACTTCTCGCCATATATTCGTTTGTGGATCGTATTCCTCGATTATATCACAAAAATTTTTAAATTCATATTCTTCAAATCTAAGTTAACAAATATTTGGTATAAAGATATGCAAAATCTCAGCTCACCCTCCGATTGCATACAATTTCCCGTTAGCGACAATGAGCGAATGATCCTCTCTTGCATAATTCATATCAGCGATTCGAGAAATTCGACTGTCAACTGAATCTGAGGGGTCGAAACACTGACAGGATTTGGATACATCATCATCAACACTAAATATATCATTATACATTATTTATCATACAAAATTAACGACTAGTATCCTCCAGTAATGTAAATTCTTCCATTTAGAGATGCAACTCCAAAGGAATATCGTCTTTCTGGAATCTCTACAATTTCAATCCATTCCCGTTCATCGTCTGATAACCGAAAGATCTTTTGACTATTAAGTCCATCAATAACTGAATATCCATAATTACAATAATGAATATGCTATAATGTGACCGTATAAAATTTCATCGCATGTTATTGTTTGACCAAATATAATTGGAAGAGGAAATGTAGGTCCTGTTTGCCACTTTCCACCTATTAAAACCTGAATAAATTATTTCATACTTTCATTCGATCTTCTTACATCAACTCGATTCGTATTTTTCTTTGTTTTAGAATCCCATCCACCCAAATAATACAATTTATCTTTGAAATAAGCGACTGATGCATAATTACGCCATTCAGGAGGATCTGGACCTGTAAAATTCTTTGAATCGATCATTCATGGATTTGTTGATAAGACCTCTTGAAATTTGTCGAGTATCCAAGTCATATATTTCAAATGATTCATTTTCATCCAATGCAAAAATCTGAAATATGAGAAATTATTCAAAATAATGGATATAAGAATTTACTTTATTCTGTGTAGTTGCTACTTCATATGGATTATAACGATAGTCGAATTTTGCAATCTCTTCTACTGAGTGGGTATATGAATTGAACAAGCATATTCTTCCTTCATCTTCATCTTTAGCATTATTTGAATAATAAACTAAATTATTACGAATCGTTTCAAAGTCTCTTACTTAGTTTTCAGCATAATTTCTTACAATAGAATAAAATTTCATGCGAATTATTGGATGAATTGCCTCTACCAAATTGCAAATTACTGGTATTCCAGAATAATTCAACCATTGTATTATTAATCAATGGAGTTTGCTTTTTCCTTTTCTAGAATACTTTGTTTAGATATTCGCAGTATAATGATTTTTACTTCAATAGCATCAGCCAAAATAGCTGCCCCAAATACGACTGCTTCATCGGGGTTGATGTTGAATTTTAATATCTTCTGTCCAAATTTCATTTCCAAAGTATTCCTTATTGCGGGAATCCTTGTTGACCCACCGACCATTATCTGAATAAATAATTTAAGGAGAATATTTCCGATCAGAATAAAGAGTTTTCGTGATTATTTACTACGTGATTGATGTCATCTGTCCTAAGGTTAGCCATTTTAAGCGTATCATCAATTAGATTGGATGTTCTTGTGTAAAGTTCCCCGCATAATTCATTCAACTTTATCTTCGTTAATTGTACATTTAAATCCAAATGGGAATCTGAACCGATGTCCAACTGAATTTATAAAATTCGCTGCTTCGATTATTTTAATAATGCTAACATGAATATTAACAGAAGTAGCTGTGAAGGAAAGCGCTTCTTTTGCCAATCTGCACTCGGTTCTTAGCCGTTTAACTAAACGCTTATTTCCAAGAATATCATAAGTCGATATTCTCATATATTCCTGTAATACATAGTTCATAATTATTCCATCGAAATCCTGGCCGCCTATTAAAATGAAAATTCAGGCATATTATGAAAAGAATATTAGATGTGACCTTACCTAAATGCTTATCTCCATGAACTGCTTTTATAGTGAGTTTTCCGTTTTCAATTTGACAAATATTAATGTCAAGTGTACCTGAAAATTCATTAATACAACTGTTCGGCTGTTTGCTTTCAAATGATGATTATGCACCTACCTCCGCCGAAGTCGAATATCATTATGTTTGAATTCTCTAACTTCTTGCTTTCATTGTATGCGAACGCAGCGGCTGTAGGTTCTTTAACTAGCATCTTTAGCTCAAGTCCAGCCATTTGAACAGCTCTTTTAGTAGCCTCTATTTGAGCTGTCTGAAAGAAGGCCGGAATCGTGACAACAGCCCCTGTTATTGATTTTCCCATGTAATTCTAAAAGATAATTGCTAAATTACTAAATAGGTATTATTTAAATATCAAACGTCTGCGATTGATTTAAGTTTTCGTAGAATATCAGCTGACACCTCTTCCGGCAAAATAAATCGCTCTTCCGCAGTGCCTCTATTCAAGACATAGCCTACTGATTCCTAAAATATATTTTTGTTACAACGAAGAATAAAAATGCAGCACATTTCTTGTATCCAAATCGAATGTCCATAATAAACGATTCTCGGCAATCGGCAAATCATACATAAACTCCCAACCGAGAAGCCTTTTTGAATCTACAAAATCAATCCGAAAAATGAGGTAGCACTTTGGACATTATTGAGTCCGAAATCTGGGAGGTCGAAAATGAAGAAAGAAAGAATAATTTTAGGCCAGTCTCTCCTTTTCGAATGCTATTTCAGTTTTTAACACAAAATAGGGTGGTTAGTAAAGAATGGAGTAATTTTCTGTCAAATTATTGAGTGTCTCTCATATTTTCGATAGGAGCACTGGGTTTCTTGACAAAAATCTGTCAATTACAATAAAACTCCGTCAAATACTAATTGCCAAAAAATAGCCGTACACCACTTTTCGCCTCCCGGATTACGGACAAACGAATACAAACCGTATAGAACTCGTGAGAGATCAGAATAGTTGAGTGCATGATTACCAACTAATATTTCGTTATTATCCCCATATGATACAATCGATGGTATAAAATTTCCGCCTGAGCATAAGTTACAATGGAAAGAATAGATAGGAATTTCAATTGATTTACCTTCTTCATTGAAAATGATTCTAGGCCTTCCATTTTCGACAATAGCAACACATGAATAAGTTGTTCCCAAATCGATGCCGATATAGACCATTTTTTATTCTTTAATTTTTAAAATTAAAATTTGTACTGGTTTAGTAAACAAATCTTGCATTCATGCGCAAAAAATATAAAAATCAATAATCATTAGGAGCAAGAAAGCAAGCTTTCACATTGAATGAGAGTTGATAAGAGAAGTGATGTCGAATACTTTACGAGAAAAAATCTTATCACCAGATTTGGAAGTTTTTGATCTGATATAAGATTCGTCATACTATCTAATGTTCTCTTATTCATTTTTCTCTCAAATCTGATATTCAAATCGGAATATGACAGTTTGAGGGGAAATGAATATTGAAAAAGTAAACAGAATTTTCCTTCTTAAAATAATGATTTAGAAGTGGAAGTAATCCTATTTAGGGGACATACCAAGTTGAGATTCCGTGTTGGGAATATACAAATTGAAGCTGAAGGTAAGTGAGGAATAAAAAGAAAAATACCCATTCATGGAAGACGAGAATTGAGAACTGAATGAAGAGGATAAAGAATTTGGCAAATGGATCTTTGGGTCACTTACTCGGTGTTTTCTGTATCTTTTCATGCACTATTTCTCCCTTTCCTCGCTCTCCAACGCGACATTCTGTCATTTCGTAATTTACAGGTTGCCCTTTCATGCTTAAAAATTATGAAAAATAAAATGCAGTTCACCAATATAAAATATCGACAACGAAGATCAGTCTTTTGGAGTTTCATTGTTATTTTCTGGATTGCAACACATGCACATGCTTTAGCTTATCTTAAGCTCATCATAGTCTCTCTACGTAAGTGTCTTTGCATATGAGATGCGGCCCAATGGTCAGAGTCTTCTTCTTCTCTCTCCTTTCTTTAGAGCTTCCAAGTTTTATCCTTTCCCAGGAAAGGCAATCTATTTTTCTTTTCCATCTCTTTTATTTCTTTGTTCTTTCCTTATCTTTTCTTCACATTCTGCTCACTTTCGAATTCAATTGAACTATGCGCGAGGCTAAAAGCACCACGCATTTGCACACATTTTTGGAAGCTTTTAAGATATACGTTTCAGAAATCTTCCCACTTTCTTAAAACCTCAGAAAATTTCAAGAAACTTTCCGAAATTCACTTTAATTATCCTTTTTACTTTGGAAGTTTTATAAAGCTCCTTGAAAATTTTCATATTTTGATCGTTGAGACTTTATGAAATTTTAATTTTTAGAAAAGAAAAAGTTCTTAAATTTCAGGTCGAGCTTACAAATTCCGGATCAAAATTCGAGAAAATGCGAAACTCCACCCTCTAAATTCAATCATGCAACGGGGATAATTTAATATTTCTGCGGTGGATTTTGGAGATCCGATTTCTGACATTTTGGGATGGAAAACATGCCGCTGGCCGACTTTATTCAGGTATTTTAAATATCGATTTTTTGAGTTTTTAAAAATATCTTTCATAATTCTTTTCTTGCTTAAAATTTCTATGTCTACTTCAATTTTTGTCACATTTTAATCCTAAATTTAGATTTATTCGTCTTTATTCTACTAGAAATTTGATTTTATCTTCTTTCAAATATTACTTTATTTTATATTATTATTTTTATTTTCAATTCGGTTCAAATTATTTATTTTTCATACCTCGTGAAAACCGGCTCATAGTTTACAAAATGATATTTAAAAATCATATCGTAGATGGAAGGTTAATCGGTCCTCAGGCGATACTGATTTACGATATGCAAAAGTTGAGGGAATGCCTCCCTAAATTTAATTGGTCAGTTATCTGAGCTACTACCCCAACTATCCTATAATTAAGACTTAACTACCTGATCATTTGTATGACTCCAAAACAAACGCACACTACTCTCAGCTCATTATCGCATAACATGTCCCAATCAACCTTAATTAGCATAATTACTTGTTTAATTTCCCTAATTATCTCATGAGTTAATTACTCTAATCGAATTCTCATCGAAGAACGATCTGACTGGCGCTATGGTGGCAAAATTTTGGTCTTCCTTCAATAGCTTCCAGACTTCTTTGCTATAATTAGTTAATTAGGGTTAATTAAGTAGTCAATTATGCCTGTATAGACACCCGCAGGTTAGCAATAGTTCAGCTAAGGAGCTATTTTGCGTTGCTATCCTATATCCATTCATGTAGTCGGTATTCGAGTTGACAGTAATTTGACCGCCTAGTTTAATCAGTTCATACACGGTTATGCCTAAAATGGATTCACTTAAAGAAAAGCAATTTTTCTATCAAAAATAATCGATTTTCATTGAAAATTTAGCATAGCTTATGATTTTTGTCTTATATAAATGGCTGCATTTTGAAAAACAAAACGAATAGTACAATTTATAAGAAAAAACCTTGTACATTTTATTATTAAAAAGACTATTTCGGAAGAATAAATTAGAATAAAATATTTGAAATATAATTTTTTACCCGAAACTGGATGTTTTATCCTAGCAAAGCAAGGTTGATCTTCGATGATCGAAATTTCACATATCCTTTTGGGGCCATCGTGCAAAATTATCGATTCAGGAAATAATGTCGCTAAAATGTATCGTTATTTTTATAAATTTAATTTTAAAAAACCCTGCATAAATCGAATGTTTTCTTTGTCGTATAGATCAAATTCGATGGCGTCAAATTGGACGCAGTTCCGCAATACGTACTGTTCGATTGCTTGCTGCATCTTAACCTACGACATTTTTAATTTTAAGTATTTAATGTAAATATAGTTTTATTTAGAGATAAGATATTATAATATTTAAATTTAAATGAAAATGTTTAATTTAATTTAAACATACCTGAGAGATATCATTCATCTTGATACGGACATAATTTATCTTTTGCAATGACGCTACCGATTCGATTTTCGTTAATTGTGGTGCAATGGCGGTAGAAAATCGCCTAAATCATGACATTTAAAATATACTTTATTTTAGGCTTTATATTTTTATCTTAAAGTTTATATATATTCCAAAAATTTCGAATTTTATTTTAAGCCATATTATATTTTCACCGAAAACTTCCCCATCTTTCATAAATCATTTGAAAATATGCTTTCTTGCTGCTTGAAATTGCTCAAGATGTTTTGGTCTTTGAAATGCCATAACTTAGGGATATTTTAAAGCCCTAAAATTTAGGAGGTTTTAAGAAATATAGACATTTTTTGAACATTACTTAAGGGCTATTCTTTGAAGTACCATTGGAATTCGCTATTTTCAGACTCGCGTTTTGTTTCGTAATTTCCTCTTTTCTTATATCTTATTAATTTTTTATTCGTTTAACGAAAACTGAACTGCTTTTTCGTTTAATTTCCTGTTTCGCCGCCGTATGTTTTAGATCATTTATAATTAGAAACATGTGAACTTTCCATATAAATGTGCATAAGATATGAGATGATTTTCTGATCAAAAAACGGATTTTTGCAGAAAATTTAGCATCGTTTAAAATATCATAAATTACTTAAGGAACTTTCTAAAATCATTATCCTTTTCAATATTATTAACATAATTTTCCCTTGATAAATCAACACCATTTAAAACTGTTTCAAAATAATGAAGTTTACCTTTACTATTGTTATTGCTATTTATTTTAAATATCAAATTTTCTTAATTTTCAAATTCTATCATTTTTAAAAAAAATTACATTAACTTTGAATAATTTACCTAGCCTGTCTAGATATTTGAGCGGCCACCGAACCTGAGCTTTTCCTCGAAGCCATATTCCTAAATTTCTAAATTTAAAAATTGGTTCGCTTCTTTTAAAAAATTATATTAAGGGCATTAACTAAAAGTAGCAAGCAAAAACGAATGACAAAATTTTCAATTTATAGTTCTGCTTACTACCTTTATCAGCGATTTATGTTAGATAAAGCTATTTTAAAACTTGGAGAAATTAAACCAAAGCTAAAAAATACGAGACATACAGGTGTGTTTGTTAAGAAAATCTAGCGGAATTGACAGTTGAAACTAGTCTAGCACATGCCTATAGCGACATGAAATAAATCATATTTGAAAACTCATAAAATAACAATGAAAATGAAATGTGCATATCTCTCAATAGAATAAAATCATATAAATATAAAATATCGATTTTTGAATTGACAAATTCGACAACCTGTATATTTCGTAGCTTCGTAACCTATGAAACAGTATAGGAAAAGATATCTTCCTACTTTTCCCTGTACCTTTAACTATGGGGTTGCGAAGATATGAAGATACGAATTAGCCAAATTGCCAAAAATTCTCAGGTCACTAAATAAAGTAGTGCTGCATAGTTAAAGAAATTAGCATATTCAGAATGTCATAAAGTATCCTCTAGACTTAAACGTACTACTTTTATTAATTGTTTCTTTTTTCGAAATTTAAAATTCAATCTTACTTTGACACGACGAACAAAACCTGATAGGAGTTATTAAGCGCCGCTCTAACGTTAACAATTTTGGTCCTTTCGGTCGGTGGGAGCGAGGCCTGTTTCGGGATTTTGTTAGTCATTTTTAGGAAAATTAATGGATTTTAGGAGATAGCGCGAAATTTTCAACGGAAGCAACTCGATAATAAACTTTTTCGCCGACCACCTTGCAAAAAGCGTGAAATGTTCGCCGCTTCTAAGAGGCGTGAAAGAAATTTCATTTAGCTTTCTAGATTTAATGAGATTCAATCTAGCGTCAAACATTTCAAGCGACGTTTAAGCGCTATGCCCGAGCATAGGACGAGAGATTTTAAAATCCCGCGCACTTATAATTCAGCAGCATGACTATGCGGAATTTTTGGCAAATTGCAAATTCATGCACATATTTGAAATTAGCTTCGTTAAGCGTTAAATAAACGCCTAAACAAATATAATCTTTAGATTATGGAAAACCTTATAAATATGCAGGCGTGAAAGCAAAAGATATATTCATATATGAACGAAATTAACATCGGTATGTAAGGGTGAAAGATTAGCCCTAAGACCTAATTTTTATATATACCTCATTAAATAGGGCTTTTAAATGAGACCTAATGGGATATATGAAATCCCTCCTTAAAATGCATATGTCTTAATGCAGAAATATTTTTCCTATGATTAAGAATAGGGGTGAAAAGTCATCTGGGGGGTATGTGAAGCTCATCCCTTTTATAAGGGGAAGATTAAAATGGGGCTAATTCTTGGGATTTCATTGCAAATTCAGTAGCGATGATGAAATTATTCCCTCATACAAGCGCTTTAACTTGTAGCAAAAGTGATATAATGAAGTTTTTGCTTTTATGAATAGAGCATGCTAAGGTTTGACGTGAGTTTGCAAGAAGTTCTGAAATTCTATTTACTAAAAATGGAAACATATGACGTTAAAATATGGATATCTGTATTTAAAAATCGCGAATTTCAGATTAATACTTTCAAGAAATCCGTACTGGCGTATGATTATTGAAAATACGTGCATATTTCATTAAAGCAAAAATTCTTAAAATAATGCCAAATTAGAGTAATTTGCCGCCAAAAGAAGACGAATTTATGGTAACAAAGTACACATTTTTCAGAAAAAAAAGTATTTATACTCCTAATTAATTGAAAATTCTAGTGTTTTTCATCAGACGCGATGATCATTTGTGTGGGAAATTCGCGCGATTCGTGAAAGTTGTCGAACATGGGGCGATAAAAGAAAATTGGAAGAGAGAAAATTGAGCGGTCGGACTTTGAAAAATTCTTTCCAAAGGCATGATTTGAATATCCAGGAAAATAGTATTTTAAAAATGAAGGCCTAAAGAGTCAGAGAAAGCTAGATAGTGCGAAAATTATAGAGACAAAAGGTGGAGAAAGAGAAATAGTGCGAAAATTATAGAGAATGAAAAAACAGAAAGCGAAATAGTATGAGAATTAATTAGGAAAAGAAAAATAGATATGTGCGCGAATTAAAATGAGCCGATCCCACGAAATGTGAAAAGACAATTTTCCATCTTTTGTCAGTTTCTCTAACTTTACTCTCAATTTCATACTCTCTCGCAAATTCAGAATTCGCAAAAAACGGCTAGCATAAATTATGATGGCTCGATGACGTGCAGCTTTCAAGTGGTTCAAATTACACGAATAAAATCTGATCTTGATTGCATGATTAAGGATAGGTTATAAAACCTTTTATACGACACAGGAAATTGGGAAATGTTTAAAACGATGCCCTTATAAAGTTAAACATGCTTGGATGGATATTGAAAGAAGTAGATTTAGGAAGTGATGATTTTAAGCTAATCCGAGATAGATATTAAAAAAAAACTGTCTACTCTCAAGACTTTGAAAACATGTTTTCAAGCTGATATTTGGCTAGAAGCCTAATTTTTCATATAATGATTAAGAATAGGCCTAGAAAATAGTGTGGAATATAAAACAAATTCGGAAATTTCATATTTCGGGTTTTAAAACTTATCTGAATCGAGATGTAATAAATAATACTCTGTAATTCAGAAGCTCTATCATTTCTGAAATTCTAAAAATCATGAAAATGAATATAAAATAGCAGCATAACCCACAAAATCCTATAATTCAAACACATTTTTGAATTCGCTGCCCAGAATAGTTCCTTATTTTTTTTCTAAAAATCGTCAGAATTTTATTTCGCTAAGTCCTCCCTTCTTTGTCATGTCATTTTGCAATTGCAAGGAATTTTCATTGTTGTTAAAAACGCTGCAGAAAATCGGGAAGAATTTTTGATCTCAGAAACAAATTAATTTTAAAAAATTAGAATAATTATTTTCAGAGGCTATCTCCTATGCATCATCGCCAGAGAAATCGTTTTGATTCTCATCCTTCCCAAAATGGCCGATTCATTAAGCACAACCATATGCCGGTAAGATTTTTGCTTTTAATCTACCGCACCTTTTTTAATTTTTCTTGCAAAGTGAAGCATGATTTTTAAAATTCTTTTTGCAAAGGACGAAATTTGTTTTTTTCTTCATTTTCTTTTGGAAAATGTCGCATTTTAAACATTTTTTGGATAAAATACCTCATGATTTTTTAAATCATAAGACGCGCGCCTCAATTATCCTCTTCTGATTTTTAATCCTAAGTTCATCAACCGGTTTTCGCAAAAATCGATCATCTTAACATTAACATTTATCTTATCTAAATCTTAAACTTTCGTCTTTATCATTGATTTTTCATCTATTTAAATTATTTTATCTAAATTTTCATTCCTTTGAAATATAATATATGAATTTTCGAGAGTGTGTAAAGAAAAAAATCAAGAAATATGATGAGTTTGGTAAACATGCGCGACAACACCTTATAAAGCTTTTCTTTCTCTTCTTTTTCTATCTATTATTTTCCATACTATTTTATTTTTATTTCTTTTTCTCTCTTTCCTATTTTCCCGTACTATTTCTCTCTTGCTTAGCGCCAGCGTCTTGGCAGCAATATTTGGCGAGTTTCGCGCATTATGCCTTCGACCGAAAGCAGGCTGGGCTACCTAGCCGTCCAGTTATTTCTTGATTTCTGCATCTTTTCCTCTTGCTTATTTTTCTGTGCCATTTCTCTTTCTAATTCCTAGATTCTCTAAAACTTTTTACAATACGACTTCAAAATTATGTTATCTGGCCATCTACTACAATTCTTCAAAATTATTTCATTTCTTTTTCCATCTTAAATTTTCATGCTATTTCTTATCTATCTTAAGTTCGAAATTTTTCCAACAATTTTTTACGAATGCCCGAAAAATTAGTGTCAGTATCATTGAGACTTCAAATTGAATAGCGAAATGACCTTGATAAGGCAATTTTCGAGACTTTATTTTAATAGATTTTAAAATATCGATTATTTTATATATTATCTTATTATTTGACTTTCATATGTCCAGCTCATATATGCTGATAAGATTAGTATATTATTTGCTTTTCCACGCATCAATATCCGTATGTATATTGATAAGACAGAATGCAGACTTTTCAAGCCTTATTTATGATCCCGCTTCTTACTATTTCATTATATCACTATGCTGCATGTGATTTCTATACGAAATTCATCATGCGAATTCAATTTTATGAACCTTTCATTGCATATTATTCGCTGAAATCGAAATTTTCATATATTTCAAAAAATCGTATATATGAAATTTCCTTCAATTCAACTTTTGTTATGCATATCGTTCTTTTAGCGCTTTAACAATAGAACGTTATGATTCAAGTTTGCCTGAGAAAGTGTGGAATGTCAATATATATCGTATATTTAAATCAATGCATATTTTAATTTAATTTCAGAACTCAACCAGTATACCTATAATGATGGGCGTGCATTCTACGAATACTACACCCCGGAAAACTTACGCGTATAGTTCTCAGGTAATAGTTTAATCTTGAATCTTTAAACCTCGACATATTAAAGCATATCCTTAAAATCGTCTGTTATATCTTTTTCATGCGATAAAATTGCCGTAAAACAATATTCTCCCCTAATCCTTGACATATTCAGTGAAAGGTCTTGCACTTGTGGGGCGGATAATCAAATAGAGTGCCCCCTTTAAAGAGGCGGACTTAACCTTTGGCATCAGTTGCTTTAGATTATAAAGCCGTGCGATATTTTTACTATATTGTAAAAATTAACTCTGCCCATTTTTTTTACAAACTCTTAGGATAACAGTTAATAAAAGTAGGAACAAAATAAGAGTAAAATAGGGCGAAAAATAAGCTAATAGCCAAAACTATCGTTGTTTTTGCTAACGAGCCTACTACTTTGGTTAATAGCGCTTAGGGTTTGATCTTTCATCAACTCGCTATGCTTTGACGTTTAGACAATGAGTTATTAGTAATCACATTTAACGCATAATCGGTAACTTCCGGGTTAGCCTTATTCCTGGAGATTTCTAACTTATGTTTCTTTTTTTTCTTCCGTAATAATTGCCATACTCTAACCCCTCCTATCTTTAAGCATTAAATAGGCTAGAGACGCAGAAAAATCTGAACAATAGCTCGACTTTCCTATTGTGTGAGAGTAAGTCAAATTGCCTAGTCGAAGATTTTTCCTCTAGGAAATGTTCCTGCTCAATGAAATGACCTCACTACGGGGGGAACCTCGGTGTTAGTCCCGGAAAAATTTCCCGAGTAATCCCCCGTACTTACCGCTGATTTCTCGACCCTCGGAAAGCCCCGAGCATTTATCTTATCTAACGCTAATTTTATTCGCGTATTTCGCATGCAAATATTGTCGGTGTGAATTTTGCAAGCTAAAATTTCTGTATATGGTCTTTTTTCGGTCAAAATTCGACGGAGTTTCGCAGGTTCTCGGAGAGCTTTTGAGTGCCCTAATTTCACAGACCATTTTAAACGGCTTAAACCAACAATTTCGCGGCGCACCTAAAGTCGAGTTTAGCCAATTTCGCGCCACGCCCACTTTCATTTTGAATAGGCCAAGAAATTTTCGCCCCATTCAAAGCCCTCCGTTGGAAATTACCCTTTTGCAAACGATTTTAGGTTCCTCGAAAAAAAACGATTTTCTTGAGAATTTTCAAATGTTCCCGAAATGTATTGATTTAATTAACTTTGTAATCGTATTTGTATTTAAACTTAGAGGGGAATATTTTGAAGCGGGGGGTTTAGACGGTGTATGTTTGCCTAAAACGTAAATAAAGAGGTAGGTAAGAAAGGGAAGAGGATAGATCGGGGTATCTATTCAAACAAACATCATTCGTATCTTAAAACTGACCCCTCTAACTTCAAATATAAGTGACCTTTCCTTAAAACTATACCTATATCTTACAATATATTAACAGTTTGAAATTTATGATTTAAGGTATAAGCATCCTTTCTAATTTATACCTTTATCTTAAGATACAATATGAATTATTTTAAATTTCTAGCCTAAACTAAAATATCCTTTTAAATTTTATACTCAGCTATGATTTAACATGAAACTCAAAGCTCTCCGAGAATTTTCAATCACTTCTAAATGGAGCTCATTAAGCGACGCTTGATTTATTTATTTCTCATCTCGAAAATTTTTCAGAGTGCATGGATATTTCATCTATTTCATGTTATTATTCCGCCAGCTTCAAAAATCCTCCCACTTTTTGTTGCTAAAATTTCCTTGTGGATAAACCCACAATTCATCATTTTTATAAGCTCTTTTCAAACCCAAAACAAATTCCATTTCAGAGATATTTTTGAAGTTCCCTTTAAACTTCATGAAGTTAGGCTTTCCGATTTTAGTTTAGTCATCTAATCTTAGATATATTTAGATGATCATTTTCAGCTTTTTTAAAGCTAAAATTTTGGAGTTTATATTTTAACCTAGGATGAAATTCAGTTTAAATCTGAAAGCATAAACAATTTTTCTCCGCTACGAATTGATGAGGGCTATCTTTCAGAAAAATTGCGGGATTTTTGACAAACGTTTTTGATACATCAACCGGCCGTCATTTTGACAAGATCTTTCTTTCTCTCGTTCTTTCTTCAAATTTCGTACTCTCGTATTTCGAACCTGAAAAGAATGATTTACAACCCTACCTCAAAGTGTTACTTTTCTCCGACCTCTATTATCCCTTTTTCTCTTCATTTCTCCACTATTCCTCTTTTATGCTGTCTTTTCCTCTCTAAAAATCCTTCAGTATTTCTCGGATAAAGGAAACATTAATTATGCTTGTTAGAATGGAGGCCTATATGCTAATGCGTGGTTAGGATTCAATATTGATCTCCTTCTTTTCTCTCTCATATTTTCCATACTATCTTGTCCATTTCTCCATATCTTCCTTGTTGAAAGCCGAAGAGATAGCGTTAAAATTAGAGAGAGTCGAAAGAAACCCATCCTTGCCCCTTCCTAATTAGAATTTTCGTCCAGACATGCCATGTCCAACATGCCAAGTACATCGTCGGTTCTTTAAAAATAAAGTGGGCGTGGCCTATTCTATAACATCATCATTCAAATCGATATTTTGATGATAATTTAAAAAAAATATTTCCTCAAACCTAATTTCATGAATTATCGGAACCGTTTTAGCATCCGGAATTAAGTGATGAGATATTTATTCTCTCCCTTTTCCTCTCACCAAAACAAAGGATATTTTTCTTCCTATCTATCTTTTTCCTCTTCATAACTAATCACTATTTCCCTTTATCCATTTTCAACCCTCTTCTTTTGTCTGGCTGTCAAAAACGATATTGGATCGTGTGCGCCAGCGGCCACTTTCCGCACCTCCATTTTTTCTCTCCTCTTTTCTTTCTTTCTCTCTTTCTCTTTTCTTTCTTTCTCATTCATTCTTTTCCTCCCTTTCTCATACTATTTCCCTTCCATGATCATTCAAAGGTCGAAATGTGACTCTGTCCCCTTTCATCGCCTTCTCTTTCCTTTCTTTCCTTTATGTGTTTGTTACTATTCCGGGTACTATCAGTCCAATTCGATTGAATTTCAGATAGAAAAGTTTCGAAAAATCTGAAATTATGTTAATTTTTAGCAAAATATGCTAATTTTTCAAATTTCAGTATCCCCGAATTCCACCTAAGTCCGTCTCAATGAAAGGGCTATCTCAACAATTTTCCCGGCTAAGCATGGAGTCCTTTGGAACCGAGAAATTCGATCAGAATGTACGTGAAGCTCAGCTTTTCTATAAAAACAAAAAAAAACGATATTTTTCGTTAAATTTTGGTGAAGATCAGCCCTTTCATTTGTTCAAATTGGAAAATTTAGGACATAACCTATGATTCTGATGGTGCAATAATGTCGGGATCGGTCTCAGCCCTAGTACATCGATTATTGCCAACCCGAACCACTACCCCTGATTCGCAGTTTATTTTCACGCTGATCGTAAATATTCGAACCGTCATATCGCCTCAGGAACTAATGCAGAAAATCGTTCAGGTAAGGGGATTTTGAGAATTCAATAGGTCTGCAAAATTCAATTTCGACCTTCATTCAATAGAATAATAGGGGATTTAATATATCCCCAGCTTTCATATATCCGGATTAAGATAGAGGATTTAGAACTGTATGTTCTCCCAAAATGAGGATGTATCGAGGCACGGGCGAGAACGAATGTTCGCTCATATTTTCCGGTTATGTCACGAATGGGTCACGACAATACCGCACGATTTTAGGACTGAGTATATGAGAACTAGGTAATTTTAAAGGACGCCATTATTTATTTTAATGACGTTTCAAGTTCAAATTAAATTTTTAGACTAAATGAGCTGTTAACCCTATGCTGCGTCGATTCCGTGTATAAAAAGAAAGCCGCTGATTTGCAGTCCTCCTTGAAAGCTACGGTGAGAAACATCTTTCTTTTTCTTCAAAAAATCAGGAATTTATGCTAATCATTTAGCTGAACAAATTCGAGCGTTATGAAAAGGCGATGGAGAATCTCTCAAAGAAGGTTGAAGAAGGTCAGCCTCCACAACCCATAGATATATTGGTAGGGCTCAATTTCGGGTCGAGAAAAATTTTTAGCAAAATTCCAGACCGGCATCCTGCCACTCTGCCAATCTGCCAAGGAGGTAGCTCAGCAATTAGCGCATATCGAGTACGAGAGAATGAGTATGGTGGGACTAGATGAAATCGTTCATGCCCTAGCACACAATCAACTTTCCGAATTAGGAAAATTAAATGGGGTAACTAAGTCTCGAGTTAATTAGGGTAGTTAACCAATTATGGTAATTAAGCTGAACTCCACTACGTCGGCGATTACGTTCTATATCGATTGGTTTAATAGGCTATCTTCATTCGCAGCGACGGAAGTTTTGAGGCATACTAAGAGAAAGTGAATATTTCTAAATTATTAAATTTAAAAATAAAGAAATTCCTTTAACTATTAAATATTTAAGTTATCATGCATAGAATCTAAGTTCAGAGTTAAATATTAAACTATATATATATTTAGATCCAAAAATTTCAGACACCGAGTCCAAGTTATCGAGTATTTAATCGACGTGGCTAGAGAGTGCTGTGAAATCGGGAACTTTAATTCACTAATGGCTATCGTAGCAGGTCTATCGTTGCCTTGTGTAGGAAGACTTAAGAGGACGGTAAGAATAAACAAGTAGTTTAATATTTTCCAGATTTAAATATATCATCTAAAATATTAATAAGACTTCAATATAATCTAATCATGAGTTCAAATATTATTAAAATTAAGATAAATAATCTAACAAGGGAAGTGCACAGGTCGGAAATCACAGATCTTGACAAAACTTTCCAAATAGGGATTTTCAAGGACGAGAATGACGATGGTGAAATCAAAAAGTGCTAAATAGGAACCTGGAAATTGAAAACTGATGAAAATTGTCAATTCTCCACTTGTATTCACAAATTTGCAAAATTTACCTACATTCTTAACAACGAATTTTCTCACTTATCACACAAAATACGAGCGGAAAACATTCAAATTCCCTGTTCCAGGTTCCTATTCAGTACTTTTTGATTTCAACATCTTCATCTATTTCATCAAAAACCCTTATTTGAAAATTTGGCCAAGATTTGCGATTTTCTATCTGCACCTCCTTTGTAAGTCTGAATTATCATCTATAATTTCAATAAAACATGCTTGATGATGTTTAAATTTAAGTATTTAATTTAAGTGGTGTCGAGTGGATAAGCAAAAACTCCATATTCTACAACATCAAATTGACCCTTCGGGAAATTTCGTCTCATATCGAGCAACTTTAAAAGCCGCACAGTGGCGAGCGGAAACTGCCAAGTCGCCGGATGAAAAGGTTATTTAAATTTCTTATTTAATGACACACTAGGGTAGTGATAAAATCTGTGTTCTGACATTTTTGCAAAAACTATACAATGATTTTCAGACGATAATCCCATTTTTCGTGCTGCTGCTAAAAGATTTGTATCTGATTTATCATGGTTCCATGCGGGTTTTACCTAACGGGCACTTGAATTTTGTGGTAAGTACATAAAAATAGCTAAAAACTAGCATAAAATGATAAAATTAACAGACTTAATTTAGGCGTTTGCACAATTAGCGGTATTGTTAAATGAATTTCACGAATGGAAACGGACGCAGTGCGCTTTCCCGAAGAATCCACAAGTTTTACATTATTTGCTAGTCGCTAGAATTTATACGGAGAAACGTTAGTTTTTTTATTTAAATTAGCATTGTTGTTAAAATTTATGTCATGTAAAATTGACATAAATTTTGAAAATTAACGTATGCATTAAATTAAAGATTACCATAGTTTTGTTAATTTTAGAAGCTGAACTAATGTCGTTTGAATGTGAAACACCTGAGGGCTCTGATGAAAGGGAGCAATGGAAAAAGTTGAAGTCGAAATTGGTCGGTAAAAAATTAACATAATATTAAAGAGTTTGTAGCTTAAGCTATAATTTTCAGATGCAAGATTTATAACGCTGGAATGACAATAGCTACATAAATTTCTATTAGGACACATATTTTCTGTACATTAACGATCTGAATATCAGAGAAGAACTCGATCTGGATATCAAAAACCATCATCTTAATGATCTCTTAAATTTACTAACTCCCTTCAAGCCTTTACCTCGGTTTTAATATTAACTACGTTGTTAGGTATTAATTTATAGTTCATTAGCAATAAATCTTTGCAATATCATCATATCATAACATGTCACAAATCGATATTTGTTTATCAGTGAAGGGCATGGCAAAGTGATAACGATTGCGACAAGCTTATTCTTATCAATGCTTAAGTATATCTTCTTTATCATAAATTTCATATTGATAACTTATCAGGATGAAACGCTAGAAGTTGCTGATTTATTATGTGAGTTTAAATCTAACGCCTTTAATAATGGCGTTATTTTTTATATTTATGGCGCCCTTAAATTAATTTATGACGTCATGACGCCGTTATTTAAGTCCAACGCACCAAGGAACACTTCGAACCTGCCGACCCCGCTGATGAAGACGTTCTATATCAAAAAGATATCATCGTAATTCCAAATCACTTCCCCAAAGAGCTAAACTTCTTCTGCTACCCCCAGTAAATAGTTAATTGCCTTAACTAACTATTTAACTAGCCTAATTATCTCCACTTAATTATCCAATTAAGTAACGACTTAATCAAGGACCGCCTATGTTTCGGGCAATTAGATGCTTTCGCAATAGCGTGCCCAGATGACAACCCACCTATGCAGCTTGTGCCGTTTTGCCTGGCTTTCAAAGTAATTGAATAGTTAGGCTAATTGAATATTTATTATTCTAATTAAGACCCAATGTTCATCCATTAATTACCCTCCAGATGAAATGTGTGAGAGGGAATTTATCAGATATCGAAAATTCTGTACCCATTCTGGAAGAAGGAAATGTAAAAACTGCCACTACGATGTTACCTGTGCTTGTGAACCTTATGAATGCTTATGGAAAAGGTAAGCTAGGGAAAGATTTTCGAAAAAAAAGCAAATATAAATAATTTATTTTAAAAATCACAAATTTTCAGATATGGCTTCGAAACCGCTAAGTGGTGTCAGCGTTACGAGCTATTTTGCGACGAAAAGAAGCGACGTCAAAAGGGCTCTGATTTGCTCGCTCTAGTAGAAGGATCACCTCGTATTCATTATCGGTAAGTAAAACATCGATAACTAATTTTAAAATTTTTGCCCGAACGCCTTTATTTATTTATTTTAAATGGTGTGATCGCTTGGTGGGAAATTTTGGGGTGGCGTCAAAAGGCGCCATCAATAAGAATACGACGTCTTTCCTACTTGGTGAGGGATATTTTAAGTTCAAGTCGATTCGATAGGAAATAACTTGAAACATTTATGAAAAACTCTAAAAATTCAAATTTTCAGATGCATGCACTTATTCAATCTACCGAAGGTTATCTGTGACCCATTCAGAAGGCAGTATGATTATCAACGGTGCATGAAGGTAATTAACTAAGTTAATTTTCATAATTAATTAGTTCATTACCCTAGTCGACTGATTTAATCACCCTAATTAAGTTCTTGTTCGACTGTGAATTAGTGTCGGAGTTTAAAGATGAGTCGAAAGATAAAAAGATTATGCCAGAACAAGAGGAAATGCAACATCACAGAGTGGTGATCGATGTCACTGGGGATAGACTTCAATTACCGGCTGCTGGTAAATTGCTTGATTTTTAAAAAATCTTTTATTTTTTAGAAAAGACGATATATTTTTGATGAAGATCAGTTTTTTCACGAATTTTTAGATTTAACTTCTAAATTTTAGTACCCTCAAGACCTAATGGCCCTATAATCGACCCTGGGTTTACAAAAGAGCTTCTGGAAAATGACA
Organism: Diploscapter pachys; assembly: GCA_002287525.1. Lineage (NCBI taxonomy): Eukaryota > Metazoa > Nematoda > Chromadorea > Rhabditida > Rhabditidae > Diploscapter > Diploscapter pachys. The sequence goes on from LIAE01007798.1 coordinate 94,271, forward strand.
AGAAAGTTCTGGGAGCCTTGGAGGTTCAAAAGGAGCTGGAAACTGAACAGAAATTGAGGGTTAAATTTTTGAATTTTTATTTTTCGATATAAATATTTTCAGGGCTGAGCTTCATAAATTCATTTATTTATTCATACATTACATTTAAAACTCAGATATTATTACAATTTACATTAGAGGCAGTATCATATAGAAAGTATCTGTAAAAGCGAGAAAATAAAAGATAAAGCATAACATATTTTTCGATTTTTTGAAGTTTTGTCGATTGGATATTATACATCGAATTTTATACAAATTGCATAAATTTCTTTTAAAAAATGCTAAAAATCGATGACATTATTAAACTTTTAAACGATGTCATTAATCTATAACGATGACGTAATAAAATGATGTTATATAAAGTAGCGCCGTGACGTCATGAGAATTATAAATGACGTCACTAATATCTCATAGAGCGTCTAAGAGAAGAGGGCTGAATGGTATGCTGACTATGTCTGGCTTCGTGGAACGCCATCATCAAGACTTGGTCCGCATTTCTATCAGCCGGAGAGTGTTGCTCGGATCTGAATTTAATCCAACGTTACTAATTTAGAGAGCGCTTATAAACGCCATGCATTAAATTTCAATTATATTAAACTTCACTCATTTTATATTATCAGAATTATTCGGGCTTTTTAACTTCAACATTAACATATTAACATAACTCTAATTTGGTACTTTAGCAGTCTAAAGAGAATTTTTTGAAATGAAATAATGGCAAGTTGAAGTTGAACTCTATCACCTCCATAAAACTAATATTTATAGAGATTGATCATTTTATTTGAGTGATTTTTAAAGTCATCGATTTTTCCCAACATCATTAACACAAATTACATTCCTGGAAAAATCTCACCCGCTACTGTAATCCGAGCCCATCGACCTGGGGCTCAACTCGTATTGTCGTTTTTCGTGATGCATTCCATAACCAAGAGTACGGTACGGCAGATTCGGGATCTTCTCCTTCGTGTTCACTCTCAACTCGTCGGTGTGCTGGCGATCTGAATTCTCAAATTTGAAGTGTTGTATATTTTCCATTCTATAAGCCAATGTTTTATTGTATACTTCTTTAAAACAAAGCTGATCTTCATCGAAAGCGAATGTTTAAGCCCACGCTTCAGAATGTTACTTAAATTTCAGTAACTTTTCAATTTCCTTTCTCCTCAGTTAGCCCCGGTTTGTTGATTTTCCGGCCTACTTCTCCCCGTACAATTCGCCCGGCTTGATTTGCGGTCACAACTTTGGAGCGCGCCTTTTCATTTTTCTACCTTCCAAAGTTTACGTTTCGTATTTCAAATTGAAACTGCTTAGCATGCGTGTTTGAAACCTGCGCAGGTAGAAAATTTTCATTGGGCTAGCAAATGGTTAAGAAAGAAAAATATAGAAGTTGAAAATTCGCACTCCCACCCCTTCAAGACTTACCGTTGAGGTAAGAAGGATCGTATTCAGTATCGTGCTCCCTGTGTCTACTCGGGGGTCTTCTTGCTAATTCTGGGGTTCTGTGAGGTGGGTTACTCTCAAAGTCGGCCTCACCTAAATTTGTTTCTTAGAAAAAAGCTAAGAAGAATATTCTAATAAAAATCTCATATAAAGATTTTTTTACAAGCTCTCGAGGGAATTTTTTTATTCAGTGAAAAATTTAAGTAAGTGGCCCTTTTTAATTTGTTTGTTGCTTGAGCTTACTAGTCAAAGGAATAGGAGAAGGAGAGCTTGATGCGTATCCCGCATCACCCCATTTGGTGCCATATCTGGTCATCGAGTCTGAAAAATTATAAGTTTTAAAAAATTCGAAAGTTTTCAAATTCACAACATCGCCCCCTGGATTAAATATATGTAGGGTTAGGAGAGGTTTGATAAAACCCGAATTTTTGTAAACTACTCTTTCAAATTGAGAAATTTGCAAACTACCTATTTTTCATACTTACCCTTTCTATGCTTCTCGTATTTCTGGTACTTATCATAGACGGGGTAGGGCGTTTCAATTCTGTGGGGCGAAACGCTCCTGGACCTATCGGGGATGGAGAGCTTTCTCTTCACGTGCGCTTGTCCTGTAAATTTGTAAACTCAAGCTTCGTCCCTTTTTACTGCTTTTGTATTTATTAAATTCTTTTAATTACCGTATCCAGCAGATCTATGTGGCATGGTTTCTCTTGGCGACGGTGGAACCTCGTTTTCAACGAGAACGGAAGGTGGCGCGATGAAGGGCCTTGGCTTCTTGGGCGCCTCTTTTTGCTCGACTAAAAGACGTCATCATAGAAGGAGCTATCATAAAAAGGACGTCATTGTAAAAGACGCTATGAATTAAAATGACGTTAAGATGAAAAAACGTCACAATGAAAAAGCGCTATAATTGAAATGACGTCTTCATAAATGACGTTACAAACTCCGATGACGTACCTCTGACGTCAATAGACGACTTGGACCATCCAACCATTCCAATGGCGTTCAGCGGCTCTTCAGTGATGTCTCGGAACGCCGTCCGGGCGTCGTTCAGACGCTCCAAATGGTGGAACGCCGACGAGATGAAGGGAATCGACTTTCCTGACAGGACCCAGCGTCCTAATTTAAAAGGCGTCATAAATTATAATTACAATATTTTTAAAATGACATTATGTAGTATTGGAATTTCAAAATAACGTCACAAATTTCAGTAGTCATCAATTATAGTATTTAAAAAAAGAAGTCATATATAATTTTTTTTTTAATTTTACAACTTCACATAAATTTGAGTAATTTTAAAAGAATGTCATTAGTTGCTTCTTTTTCTAATCGCGTCGTAAATTAAAATATACCTTCTAAATCGAGGTACTTCAGTCGATTGGGGCCCCTGCCCTGAATGTAGGAATCCATTTTCAGGTACTTGATGTCATTGGAGTTTAATCCGTAATCGGGCATGAACAAGGTCGTCATCGGAGCCATTTTTTACCTAAATTATAATTTTTCCAGAGTTTAGAATGAAGAGCAACTTTATTTGAGAATAAAATGATATCAATTTGAAAAAAAACCGAGAATTTATATGAAGATTAGCTTTATTTAGGTACACATGATGAAGTTTTATCAAAAAATAGGAACTTTAATGAAAACCGACTTTATTTTAACTAAAATAGTAAAAATTAAAATGGAAAACCCAAATCAGTCACGAATTTCAACTTTCTAAAGCTCTTGCGAGGCAGAATTTATGGTATTTATACCTGGTGCATGAGTTTCTCTATTTCAATTTGGGAACGCTCTTTATTTGCGTTGTACAAAAGGACCTATTCTGTGCTTGATAGTGGCCACGCCCCTTGAAATTGGTAAAATTGCCTTTTCTCTCAAACATTTTAGGTCTCACTACGAGAATATTGGGCAAAGCTTTCTTTAACTCTGTGGTTAATCATAGGATAGAGAAAACCGTCTGGGGTATATTTTAAAAAGTAGTCTCTTTAGGTTTAGGTAAAACCACCAAGAAGAAAAAGTTTCCAAGCTTCAAACATAAACTTCTACCAATAATAGACAATACTTAAGTGAAATAGTATTGATTTTAAAGAAACGAAAAGATACAAAAAGCTCATTAGAAAGGTAAGACGGTACTCTGTTTCTTTTCCATCTCCGAAACGCCTTTACTCTCTAAAACAAAGCTCTGTTTACAGTAAGTATTGTGCATTCATTTTTACCCAACCGTTTGAGTTTTTTCGAGGTAGCAATTGAAAAAATGAGGTTTGGTCAGAATTTTCTGAAGAAGTTAATTTAAAAATAAAATTTGAAAATTTACAAAAAAAAAAGAAGTTACATATGCATGCAATAATCAAATATTAAGATGATACTAATTGCTATCATCCAAATTAAAAATCTCAAAGGGAACTAACATAAGCCCCGCCTCTTTCAGAAAAAAATAATCTAATGTTTGAGCCCACATAAGGATTATGTGACTTTGTAATCTGCAATTTTTTGGAGAGGGAGATTTTGAAGGAAAGAAAAACGCCCCCTCATTTCTACAGGCATTGTGTATGAATTGGTTAGGGAACAGCTAATGTAGTAGGTAAACATCGCCTTAAACTTCTATTATTTGCCTGAAATGCAGGAAAATTTTCAAACAACTGACCACGCCCATTTGAAAATTTTCAAAAAAGAGAACATTCAGAATGAATTTGAAATATCAATAGAATAATAGCAAAAATTTCAACGTTTTATTCGCCTGCGATAATTGCAGCACCTGGTCGTTTGGTCTTTTTCCTTATTTTTTGTGCGAATGTGCAAATTCATTTTTTCTCCTTCTTCACTTTCAGCATCTTCGAGGATCGCGACCTTTTGGCCTTCGGGCTTTGCTGTTGGACCTGAAACGATCGACATTTTCGCGTCATATGACGTCATCTGAAAAATGCTCAAAAATCGTCCAATTTATTATTGGAAATTTGCCTCATTTGTCAAAGATGTATGCTGTTATTATTATTAGGTTGAACCATAATTTCTGTTACACAATGACAAAAAATTTCAAATTTAT
>LIAE01007801.1:608-42542 GCA_002287525.1 Diploscapter pachys
GGGTCAGTTCTGAAAAGAACCACTAACAGCAACAGCAGCCTTTTTTTGTTATTATAATTTTTTTTCTTTCGAAGTTAATAAATTATTGAAAAATAATTAACTCGTGTTAACTTTCGATAGACTAATATAAACTCCTTCTAACAGCATTTCACTATCGTGTTCGTATTCTTCCTCTCTTTCTTATTAGCGCCGAGAGACGAAATCCTTGAACCTAGCCTTTCAATTCTTCCCCTCCTATATCTAGAACCCAGACCTAACTCCTCTTGCATTCAAACAGACAAAATAGTTCATTTCGTGCTCCCGGCTTACAAATTAGATCTCGTTAACTGTTTTCAAAAACAATTTTTCTAGAGAAATTCAAAAGTAAGTTGTTAAATTATGAATGAACATCCTGTATGTTTTCTTCCTGCCCATTTCAAATTTCTCCTTCTGCATTCATACATAAAAAAAGCTTATCATCACATTGTTATCCCGAAAAAAGTAAAGTTGAAATTTCCCATTCTTGATCATTTTTAAAGTCGGCATTCAACGGTAACAATAACAGGATAACGGTATTTTCGTCACTGCATAAATGAGCGTCACGACATTTCTGATATCGAAATGTCAATGGGTCACCAAGTTCTGAATATTTCCCTGTTTTTGAAATGTCAACGTTTAAAAGTCAGCCTCGTCATCCACAAAACAACAATGTTAGTATTATTGTTGCCGCTGGATGCAGTGCAGTGACCAATGCAATCGTTCTGATTAAGTCTGACGAAATGCTGCATTGCAGATTGATTCTATTCTTACTAAAAGTCGACCAAGATATCGAAATCTTTCGCCATCTCTCATTGCCCGTCTCTGTCTTATAAATGCCTGACCCCTGTTCAGGCCCTCCCAATTTCTTCCTCTTTCCCCTCTCCTCCCTCTATGGAAAGTTCGAAACCGATCGCGCAGGACTTCGACTATTTGCTCGTGTTGGACTTTGAAGCGACCTGCATCGAACATGAAAAAATTCAGCCTGTCCAGGTTTTTATTATTTTTTTAAAATAAAAGAATAAGTTTAAATTCTTGATTTTCAGGAGATTATTGAATTTCCGGTTATCGCTATAAGCACTGATGGCTGGAAGGAGACCGCGGTCTTTCACCAGTACGTCAAACCCACGGTCAACCCAATTCTAACGCCCTTTTGCACCTCGCTTACCGGAATTATTCAGGTACCAAAATTGAGTTGGTTTCAAAAAGGCTTTTTATACCCTTATTATTATTATTTTCTAATTATAGGCGTATTATGTTGAAAATTAGCAATAAAAATATGTTCAAGAAATCTGTTATTTTGGACTAATAATTTCGATTTCATTGGAAATAAGATATTAAAAAAATCAAGATGTTTCAAAAAGTTGTTAAAACGTTCAATTTCTCTTACTCTTCAATCGTTGACGGTTTTCATACTAACCAGAAAGATTCTAGAGAATTTTCGATCTTTCCAAATAAACTATTTAATTAATTAATTTTTAAGAACACGGTTGACAATGGAAAAACGTTGCCCGAAGTTCTGAAAGATTTTGATTTTTGGTTGGAAGAGGTTCGGTTTTTTTTTATTTCTGAAAAAAAAAAATAATTTTCAGAACCAAATCAAACAGACGAATTTCGCATTCGTTACGTGCGGTGACTGGGACCTGAAATTTGCTTTGCCGGACGAATGCCAAGCCAAGAAAATGCAGATACCTGAGTAAATATTATTTTTATTATTAAAAAGATTTGCTTTTAGATTTTTTCCATTTTTTGAAAATTAAATAAAAATTCAGGTACTTCACGAAATGGATCAACGTGAAGAAAGCCTACGCGGAGCACACCGGCAGTTTTCCCAAATACGGCCTGCAAAGTCTGCTCGCCAAATGCAATTTGACTTTTGAGGTAAAAGACTTTAATTCTTAAAAAATTAAGAATAAATAAATTTCTGATGTCGGTTTTATAAACTACAGGAAAACGCTATGGACTACCCTGATAATTCCTTTTCTATTGCTCTTTCTGAAGCTCAAAATCATGTTTTTAATATTTATATACGTTTCATGAAGACTTGAATTACTTTTCACTATATTGCGTTTCAATTCACTATTAGTGTGTATTGTGTCAAAATATCTAAATTAGAAGTTCTTTCGAGATAATTTTCAAAAATAATTTATAACAATTTCTGGTGCATTTGAAATTGATAATACAATTAAGTTTTGCCAAAACATCTAAAATTAAGAAAAGATCCTGTTCAGGGCCGACCCCACAGCGGTATCGACGACACGAAGAATACTTGCAGGATTGTCGAATCGCTCTATAAAAGTGGCTACAAGTTTAGGTAAAATTCTAAATTTAGAGTAAATTTGATTTATGTCGAAAAGCTTTATTTTTTCAAAAATACTATTCTTTTCATTGGCACAAAAAGCCGGCTTCAAAACGCAGTTCTATGATACATACGCGTAAGCGGATGTTAGAAATTTGAGACTAGCGAAAGCCAAAATTTTGCAAGAAAAAACCTATCATGAACCTTTTGAAATTTTACTATTTCCCTTCGAAAATACAATATTTCAAAAGCTCATTTTCTGATTGTAGAAAGAAGCCATAAATTAATTCTTAGCTAAAAGTTACAGTAATCCTCGAAATTAGCATATTCCTCTATTTTCAGGTTTACTAATCTCAAACCAACCATGATTAGAAAAGGGCAAGAAAATCAGTGTTAGGTAATTTTTTAGATTTTTAGAAAAAATCAAATTTTAAATTAAGATTATTCAGGTTTCAAGTCATCAATCAACAATTGGCAAGAATGGTTAATAGGCATATACATGGAGACTTCCATCGGATACTAGTCATGCAGGAGAGTGAGAAATATTGAACAACTCATAGATTTCACATATTCAAGACTTTTTGATCTAATTATTCGAGGATTATTTATATGCCTGTAAATAAAATTTCATTTTTCTGAAAATATGAAAGATTCGTGGCAAGAATGAGAATAATACACAATTGTAAGAAAAAAACACTTAGCACATGATTCAATTTCTATGCACAAATGAAGTGAAACAGATACTCGGGAAAATATTGCAGAGGTTATTTCCCCGCTGCGCCACTGTCCCGTAGCAGGGAAATAACTTCTGCATAATCGCTGCAATATTTTCCAGAGTAATAATCATTCACAATCACTTCGCTCTTCACTCATTTCTTATCATTGCTTCGCCAAAGATGATGATCTTCTTTAACCAAGTGTCGGAGATTTTTGTGAAGAAGTCAATTTCTCGGAAGGAATGATGGAAAAAAATGATTAAACGATTATTATTCGCGCTTCGATTTTCGCATTGGAGCGCATTCTCTAATCGTACCGAATAAGAAAAATATAAACGACATTTTGGTCTCGATTATCTTGCAAGGAAAGCTTTTTCGATTAGAAAAACCCATGAAAAGTTGCATTATTTGTTTCAAAGACTCAGTCCATTCTTTTCTCTTTCTTCTCAATTCCCAGAATGCTGAATTTTGTTAGAACGGGCTGCTGGAATGCAGATAAATTGGCCTGACATTCAGACGCATCCATCCATTCCCTTACCCCATTTCCAAGAAAGGGCAGCATTTCCCTTCCTTTCTTTTTCTCTAACCGAGCTCTTTTTGTCTTTCTCTCCCTCCCTCCCTCTATCTTCACACCCGCATTTATCTTTCACTTTGTTCTAGCGACTCGAATTTTAGTTGAATTCATGCATTTCTCTTGAATTTTGTAAATTTACTAGGAACCACCAAGCCACTTTTTTAGCTAGTCAATGTCACTGCCAACACCGCAGTACAAGTTGAGTGCCTTGCGGAATGGAGAGGTCTACGAGCCTGCAGAGGACACTTTCCTGCTCATCGATGCCATCGAAAAGGATATCAAAGTGGGAGTTTTTCCGACAAATCTCGAAATTGGTAGAATTTTCCAGGATATTCGTTCTCGACAGCCACAAATCGTGCTGGAAATCGGCTGCGGCAGCGGAGTCGTGTCGACTTTCGTCAATCAGGTAATTCGATTTGCTACAAGTTGAAAACATGCAACACTTCTGCAGACTAGGCCAGAAAGAATTTGAACTTTTAAAATTATTACTGAAGTCTAAATTTCGAAATGATATGGGATATTAGTTTAAAGAAAGATGGAATAAGAATTTGATCTATCCAAGAAAGATATTTTCAAACCAAAAGTTCGAATTTCCAAATGAAACTGAGATTTTTATTCGGTTCTTGGATATACGTTAAATTATTTCAATTTTTACGAATCAGATTTAAAAATTTCGTATGACCCCATTTCCAGGCTCTGCATCGAAAAGTCGTGTCGATAGCCACAGATGTGAATGCAAAGGCACTGGAATGCAGTCTGGAAACGGCGCGCATGAACGGAGTCAATCTCGAAGTGATACGCTCGGATTTGGATCAGGGACTTCAGCGATTGCAGGTTGGACTTTTTATTCTTTTAGAGAGAGAAATGTGTTAGAAAGTGAAATAAATTTCAGAAAGTTAGGAACCATTTTGATAAAATTCAGTTCTTTTGAGTATTTCTCACCATGTATTTCCTTTTTAGTAAAAAAAATTGAATTCAAATTCTTTTCACAACTGATTCGCTATGAAGAATGACGATGTGAATCTATTCCTCTAATTTAGGGCAAAGTCGATTTGCTGCTCTTCAATCCACCTTACGTTCCGACGAGTGAAGAGGCAAAATCCAATATTGTAAGTTCATTCTCCCATAGTTAATTCACGAATTCTGAGCAGGAAAAACGTGGAATATTTCCTAATATCATCTATGATCTAATGAGAATATTCTTGTGGGTGACAAGATCTATGTGAAGAATAGCGCATGGGAATTATCACTCGATTTCCTGCAAAAGTTACAGATATTCATATTTTTAAAAATAATTTCAGCAATGATCATTTTCTCAGGAGATTCATTCTTTTGCTTGTTGTTAAGTTTCTGTTTTCAGGAAAGATGTTGGGCAGGAGGACCAAGTGGTCGGTCGACACTCGACCGGTTGCTGCCACGAGTGCCTGATCTACTTTCTCCTAAAGGTATGTCTCATTTTCCTATGCCTTTCTCATGCTTCTATCCAACGTCTGCTTATCAGTTTGGTAGTTCTACTGACAGCCTGCCTTGAATCATAACAGCTTATTGAGCAATTGGGCGGAGCATGCAGCAGGTGGTTGCTTTGTCTCAATCTGAATGTTGCTTCTGATAATCTGCATCCGCGCAGTCGTCGAGTCGCTAGGTGGGAGCATCTTTCTGTTGTGCTTGTCAATCTTTAGAACTAACAAACCATTCTATTCTTGCAAAGATAGTGATAAAATTGCATTTGTACATTCATTAATAAACTCTAAAAAAATTAAATACAAAATATTCTTCACTGTTAGATGCAAATAAAATGCCTTATCTCAATAATCATATCAAAAATTTCATGAAATAATGGTTGATGCCGAACGAATGATCATTGAAATTTCAGGCGTATTCTACCTGGTGGCCCTGCACGCGAACGACATTCCGAGTCTGCTGCGATTCTCCGACCATCTCAAAGGGAACGTGTCGATGGAGAGACGGTGCGGCATCGAGCATCTCTACATCCTCAGATTCGTCAGGATATGACAATAGTTCCTGTAATTGTTTGCTTATAGTAATATTTTAATTTTCTTTTTTTTTTTTTTTTTTTAAATTTAGTCTTACCCATTCATTAAAGTTAAAAGTTAATTATTTTCTGAAAGCTACAATTGATTTATTGTATTTTCTTTAATTTCTATTCTAAGTATGGAGAAATTAGGCTAGTCAAATGGGTGAAATATCTTATGCGAGCACGGGAAAAATCGCGTTCGTTGACTTCCTCTGGGTGTAGATGTACACTATTGTTGTCCAATATAATTGTAGGCCAATTTCAAGACTTGATTCCATCATTCGATCAAAGGACAGACAATAACCGAGCAGTCGTGCTCTGCCCGATCATACGATAAAAACCTGCAATTAATGCAGGAAAATCGGTCCAAGAAAACACCGTCGAGTGTCATGGAAAATTACACAAACTCGCGGTTAGGGTCCCTCAAAATAGGATAAAAAGGGTGTGGATTTCCGCAAATACCTTGTGAGCTCTTTTTTTAAATTTATTTAAGCCCATTCCTAATGACCAAAACTTTGCCATATGCTTCCGGTTATAATTGATCTCAAAATCATAGTTTATTGTTCAGAATTCTTCCAATACATGTGCATTTTCGCATCTCAACGAGTGGTTGTGTCCTCTTACAATGGGAATAAAGCAACGAATAATTGCAAATAATCTTGAACATTGCTGCTTTGATAGCTTGGTGAAACCGGTGGTTGTTTTCACTCCACTGCTCGTCTGCTGCACCATAATTTTGCTTATTCCTGCACTGCCATCTTGACGATGTTGTGGCACTACTATTTGCTTATTTTGTTGAGTGTTCTGTGTTTGAATTCTGCCGCACAGCGATTTAAACACGATTGTGCTACAATTCCTCCCGACTTCTGGTGCATGAATGCGGCATTGAGTAAGGAGTGCGGATTTGATACGCTGTGTCAGAGGTAAGATTCTAAACACTTCAATGATTTCGATTTATTTCTTCAGATACACAAATACGACTTACGATAAACGCATCAACATCACGGTATTTACCGAGGGATACTGTAGATGTAAGTATTTCATCTAACTTTCAAAAATAGTTCTCACATAATCAGACTGTCGGCATTTCTTCGTGGACATTTTGTATCCAAAGGTCTACCAAAAACTCAAGAATATCGTGAACATCGAAATCGTGCCTTATGGAAATTCGAAGATTGTGGTGAGAAATAGAAGCTCTAATCAAATGATGAGGAATAAGATTTTTAGAATGGAAAAATTCAATGTCAGCACGGAGAGGAGGAATGCAAAGTGGACAAATTCGAATCCTGTGTGATCGATAAACTCCCATCACAGGACAAGTTCATGCCGCTTCTTAACTGCACACTCAAGCTCATCAATGTTATCATTCCGCCATTGTTTTATTGAAATCACGAAGTTTCAGCCGAAAATCCCATTCGTTAGTGTCTACCAGCGATGCTTCAGGAAGGTTTCAGTGCCAGAGACTGCTCGGAGACGAATCATGCAAGTTTTGTAATCTTCGTATCAAATTACGAGTAGTTTATTCTTTCAATTGCCAGTAAGTTTCAACAACTACGCAAATAGTTTTGGATAGAAAGAAACTTCCTATGCCATATTTTTCTTAATTTAGTTCTTGTTACAATTCTGCTGAAGGCTATGCTTTACAACTGAAGGCAGCTAGGCGAACTACAGCTGCCTGGCCAGAGAGGCACTGGGGAGTGCCTCACATCATCGTCAATGGCATCTCCATCCACACACAGCCGTTCTATATGAACATCGACGCTATGATTTGCACCTGGTAGTTATTGTAGAAAATATATAGGTAATTGTTATAAATTTCAAACCTAATTTCAGGTACAACGGCAAATCGAAGCCAAAATACTGCTCTGAGATTCTGTAAACTCTTCTGTTAAACTTGGGCTCATTGGCGAATGATTGAAAGGGTTTTTTTGTGTTAGAACTTGTTTATTATTGAGAAAAAGGGTTGGATAAATTTTCCATTTCCAAATTCTCAACATTCTTATACGTCAACTTTCATCTTCCATCTATAAAACTCAATGAATTATTTCTTACAATCGTGCTATTGTTCTTGTTAATGCTGATCTTCACTTTAAAGTTATTCGTTCTATCACTGTTGCCGCATTCCGATTCATTGCTCTGAATAAAGTGAATAAAAATTGTATTTCTATCCATTTCAAGCGCAAAAATTTGCATATAAGAAACGATAACCCAAGTTACCGATCATTGACAATAAGGATTTCGACTTCTAGCGATATAGTGAAAATTATGTGACTATTTTCCGCTTTCCACAAACCATGTACTCCATACGAATTCAAGCCCGAATAACTCATTTGCATATAGTGATGACATACTAACACAAGTTTATGTCTATCGATTATGAAAGTTATTCGATGCATTAGGAATTTTCCTAAGAATGTCCCAAATATTTCAACAAATTCAATATTGTGTGCCGTTGTTGGTCATTAACTGCTGCTTGTGGATCATATTCGATGGATTGCAAAAACGTATGCATCATTTTATAGCAGCTGTAAATGCTTTACGTATAAGTGATAAAAGGGGTTGTGATTTTGATTTTGGTGATTAATATCAAATTTACTATTCAGAGTCCTATTTTAAATTTACCTCTTATTGTAGATACTAATTTTATTTGAAGATATCATTTTTATCTTTACAACTTCATGTCAGGATGAACGAAAGTTGAGATCGAAATAGGGATTTTTAGCAAAAATCAATATTGAACCCAAAAGCGATTTTCAAAATCTAAAATGCTCCTCTGTTTCGTATTGACACCATACATCAAATTTAGAACGATTCGAAAGCCTAAAATTGGGAATTTTGCGTTATGTAGAAGATGATTCGACGGTGTCAATTGAGATGCACTTTTATCATACAAAATTCCAACATCAGATTGGATCTGCTAATGGAGATCAACATATTGTAATAAGCAGTGAACTGATCGATTGGTATAAAGAACAAGGAGTCGAGAGAGCAGAAAATATCAAGAGCTTTATTGATAAAGAAGAACTATTCAACATTTTAGTTCCCGAGGTTGTACTGCTTTTTCGTTATGTTTAATCTGAATTTCAATTTTAGGTGCATTGTCCCAGAATTCGTCTTGGTGAAATTTTCGACGGTGGGAAATGGATTTGCGATCCGATTCACGTTCCAGATGGATGTGTGCAAGTTTTTTCATAATTTTACTTTATTTACGAGTTAACTTGCCTCTCTTTAGAATTTTTTCATTGGGCATCAATAACCAGACATCGTTCGATGAAGAAATTCAGGCTTATACGAGCATGCGATGCAGAATTTTCGGATATGATGCGGTAGACCTTCAAATAATCAATTGATGGAGAACTTTCATGCAGTGGTGCTCGAAATTTTGCATCACTAGTTTTATTCCGCTGATTCACATAATTGTGATACTTGATCGGTTCACAATTATGCTTTGACGATATACATGCAATGTTTCGTCCTGATATACTTCAAGTAGCTGAATTAGTGTTTCAAAAATTAGGGAATGATGCAAAACTTTCGAAACTGATGCATTTAGTCAGCTGATAGAATATCACTTGATGTATACAAATCGATCAACGGATTTTCGCGAACTATCCACATTACAAGTGTGACAAATGAAGTTGAGCATAAAGCTACAATTGGTGCATATCTTTTATTTTATTTTATGCAAAGAAGGAATTTAGAAGATATAATGAAATTGGAAGAGGTGGATAAAATTGAAATTCTGAAGATCGACATCGAAGGCGGTGAATATGAAGTTCTGATTCCTTTCTTGGAGAAGCATACTATTTGTCAAGTAAGTTATTTCGAAAATTTTCTTCTTTTATTCGTCAGTTTTTATCAATAAAAATACATCATTTCCTTTTGAAAAATATTCTTTTGCAGATTTTAGTAGAAATCCATAAAGATCCAGATTCTGTAAGAGCATTGCTAAGGGATATTGCTAAGTATTTTTCTCTAAAAATTATAACAATAATTAATTCTTTTAAATTTGGTTATTGGCTGTCAAATTTCGAGATCAACCCCCATGCTCTATTTGAGGCCACTGAATTCAGTTTCATTCATTCATCATGTCTGAAACGGTATTCAGCAGTTAAACTCGCCAGATTCTTGGCTTGAGTATAATATCGTAATAATTTATTTGAATGAAAATAAAGTTATTCAAGAATACGATTTGGATTATTACCCTTCTCAAAATCATAAAATATCAGCTGTATCAATTGCATTTCAAGAAATAAGCTAACATTTACTAAAAATTCTTGAAAACCATTATCTCGATTTCCCCTTGAAGTCTCAAGTTCATTGATGAAAAACATGATACTTTTTATACCCACCAATTCTTATACATAATTTGGAATGAATAATTGTGCGTTAGATTATGAGATGTCAAAAAAATCAGGACAAAATAGTCACACACAAAGCATATTTTATTTGTGAAAATGTGTGTCATTTTGGGTGACGAATTTTCGCGGTTTTTTCGGTCAGAAAAATTTTTTTCTTCACAGATGACTTATTTACTACCCAGGTCACTTTTATATGCAAAAATTTACCCAAAAATAAGATTTGGCATATCCACTTGGGACCCTAAACAAAGTACATAGCCTTCGAGAAAGAACAGCTTCCAAACATACACGACTAATATTGCGTTTGCTGACTAACATTTGACATCGATCGCTCTTTTATCAACGCTGCATTGAATTGACACTTTACTTCACTCTGCCTTTTATCATGAGTTTCTTTTCAAAAATTGATTGAAACGCAGTTTCCCGTTTGGTATAAATGTTTCGTGCTACTTTATTATTTCATTATCGATTTTTATAGATAGACATCGAATTAACGCAATGAGTTTTCAAATTGGAATCGATTTGGGAACAACTCGATGCTGCGTTGCGACTCAAGATAATAATGGGCATATTAAAATAATTCCAAATGATATGGGTAAGCTAATTAGCAACTGAGTGTGGAAAACATCCTTATGGCGGATTTTAGTTTTTTTTTTTTGCAACTTCGCGAACCCTCTCTTAGGTGTGGAATGATTCGGCTATTTTTTCTCCATACTATTTTGCCTATAGCCGCCAATTTTTCTGATCCCAAAATTGCGAAGAATCTGAGTTGCAAGTTTTTATTATTTTGCATTCCGCTTTGCGTGATCTTTAAAAAAATCTGTTCATCTGTCACCATTTCATGGGCTGTCCAACAATAAATGGGACTGAAATTTTCTAGTTTCTCTAATGTACACTTTCTATTCTTGAGACTTGGTCCCAGCATTCTGTTACCAAAGGTCTGAGCTACAGAAAAGTTGGGTTAGATTTTTGAAAAAAAATCTCGGTGAAAATCTAGATAGCGAAGATCATTTTTTTCGCAACAATTAACCAATTTTGACTATATTAACAAGTCATTACTTCTAAAATGACACCTGTGGTTGTAGGCAAGAACACAACGCCATCATGCGTGTTCTTTGGTGGGAATAATCATGTCCTGGTTGGCGAATCTGCCTTATCAGCTCCGCGAGTTGGGAAGAATCTGATTTATGGTAATCGAATTGCAATGTCTGAAACAAATAAGTATTTGATAATTTTGAAGATGCAAAACGAATAATTGGTCGACAATACGAAGACGCTGCTGTCACTAAGGATAGAAGACTGTGGTCGTTTGATGTTGTGCGAGAAAGCAGGCCTCCAGATGATGTGAGTACGAATTCAGACTCAATTTTTAGTGATCAGAACTATCGCTATTTCATAAGCTTGCAAATAAACAAAAAAGATGCAAAAGTAGTAAGAAGATAGAGAAACGATTTTTCGCCTTTTCATAATTTTTCTTCATGCTAATCAACCAATTTCTTCATGATTTTTAACTAATCAGTTCTTCAATAACTTTATTTGCCATAAAAATCCTCTTCGCAAGTTTCTATTTCTTTTCATTTTAGGGAAAAGCAATGATAAAACTAGAAGAAAACGGTCAGTCACGACTAATTGCTCCTGAAGAAGTATCGGCTGAATTACTAAAGAAATTAAAGGCGTATGCCAAAGTATGTCAATTATTTTGATAATAATAAAATAATAATCTAAATTCTAGTCTTTCTGGGGCGGTGACGATATAAAAGATGCTGTTATAACGCATCCGGCGTATTTCGATACGAAACAGAAATTGGAAACCGAGAAAGCAGCCAAACTAGCTGGGTTCGAGAATGTCAAGCTTATTTCCGAACCAACTGCTGCAGCAATTGCTTTCGGCATGAAGACGGGCCATGAGAATAAAACCATTCTAATCTACGACCTCGGAGGAGGTACGAGCATAATTCAAGCATGTTTGACGGATTGGAAATTTGTTCCAAAACTGCAACTCAATCAACTAAATTAGTTATCCGATCCTTCGTAATTGGTCGGATTCAAAAAGCTTGGCATAAATTACGACTTTCCGATGATTAATCTTCAGGTACTTTTGATGTTTCCATTGGTAAAATCGTAAGTGCGCAGCTCAAAATTCTCGCAGTTCATGGCTTGCCACATCTAGGTTAGTCATAATCATCCGAAAGAAGAAAATTGCTTGATTTTAGGCGGCGAAGACTTTGATACAGCAATTGTCAATGATTTCACGCGATCGTTTGAAGAAGCAAATGCAATTTCATTTCCCATCGAAGATTCGACGCAAATACGGAGATTACGGAATGAAGCAAGGGTTGCGAAGGAGAACATGTCGGGAATGGCGTCGCCCCAGACAATTGAGGTATTGGTTGCAGATTTTAAAAGATTTAGTGAGATGTTCATTCTCAAAACTTTCATCATCCTTCATTCTATCTTTTAGTTCGCATACCTTTTTGTCTTGCCTTTCGTAGTAGCGATGAGAGAATAAGAATTGAAGATGCCTGTACATAATATGGGCCCAATACACACACATACCAATTTGTACATATGTCGGAGCTAAATTAAAAATGCTCGAGATCTACAGAATCTGAACGAAATTTGTCAAAACCCCGGAATCAAAAAAGAACTAAAATTTCTTTCCCCACTATTTCAAATTTTAAAAAATCTCCAAAAATAGTTCCGCAAGTTCCAGCTGACCAATCCAAGATGTATGTGAATAGTCTAATTACGAACATTCAGATGTCAGTAACGATCAATGGAAAAAGCTACCAGCACATCTACAAGATCGATAGAAATAAATTCAACGAACTGTGCAAAAACTACTTCGAGTCGACTATGGGAGTCATTGACGAGACGCTTGCAAAGGCTAATCTGGATATCAATCAAATCAACGATATTGTATGATCAAAGAACATGCGTCCGATTAAATATTAGTTTATATTCAGCTCATGGTGGGTGGATCGACTCGAATTCCGCGAATCAAAGAATTGGTGAGGGCAAAATTCCCCCCCAAAGCGAATATCATGAACAACATCAATCCAGACGAGGTTAGACTGCATGAGAACTCGTTTTCAACAAGCAAATATACCTATTTTAGGCCGTTGCAATTGGAGCTGCAATTCTTGCCTCACAAATGGATCCTAACAAACCGGTAAGCAAACATATTCATCAGTGTATAAATGGGGGGTTTTCCATCAAATTTCTATTCCTCTTCAAGATGAACTCTCTCTTAATTTTGAAAGATACTTTTTAATAGAATCTCCGATTTCGAAATTTTAATTTATATTTCGTGATAATAATTTATATTACAAAAAAACAACATTCGAATTCAGTTGCCAGATGAGCCCTTACCATCTCACAACGATATTCCGAACATCGGCACACAACGTACCTATGCAGCTTCTCACATGAAACTCGACATCCGAGAAGCCGTGCCTCTGTCGATTGGAATGGAGCTTCGTGGGGGAATTGTCAAAGTCGTCATTCCCAGAGGAACTACCTATCCTTGCGAAGTAAGAGATTTCAAGTCAACACGTTCAGTTATGAATGTAATAAGATCGGATACAGATTGTTGAAAATCTAATACAAATGAGGTCAAAAATAGTGAAGATCGATATAGAAAAGTTTTCAATTACCATGTTTCTCCAATACACTATTTCCTTTTATTCCCTATTTAAAAAGAGATCACGCTTTACTGCCTAATAGTTGTTATAAATCTCAAATGCATAAAAATTTAACTTGTAGCAAAGACTAGAAACCGTAACAGTCGTGGACAATCAACAACGTTTCGAAGCTGACATCTATGAAGGCGAAAGAGCTCGCACAAGAGACAACGCCAAAATAGGATCTATTGCTATGGAAAATCTAAGTCCTCAACCACGCGGAAGTCCCCATACTGTAAATATTCCATTTCACAAGCATTACCTACGAGTCTGAATTTTAGACGATCTTTAAAATCGATGAGAATGGAATACTAAAAGTAACTCATATCGAGGAATGTACGGAACGAACTGTTGAGTTCGATTACAAATATAACGGACCGAGAAGGAACACAGTGATGATAATTTGCTATGACTATAAGGATAAATTAACCATTCAGGCTGATATTGCACATTTTGTGAAGGAAGCGGCGGAGAATCGAGAGGCCGACGATCTGTTCAGAAAAGTCTGTAATTTACGTCGAAATTTCGATACATATCTTCACAATGAAAGCCAAAGGATAGATGGAATGAGGGTGGGAAAATTTTTTTAAAAAGAAAACATGCCACGATTGAACTTAACACACCTTTATTTTCCATTCAGATGGAATTCGAGAAAACCAATCAATGCAAATCAAAAATCGACGAATATTTCGAATGGCTGAATAAATTTCCGGAAGATCATGACGAAATACAGTACAGATTCGACTTGTTCAAAGCGGAACTCAATTCTATCATCGGAAGTTGATCTCGATCTCTATCACTGCTATCGCAAATAGCTACCCTTTCGCTTATTTTAGTTTTTCTTAGGAAATCAATGTTTTGAATTTCTCCAGACAAGAGAGAATTGCTTCTTTTATTCTATTTTTTCTAATTAACGTGCTCTCTTGTCTGTTATGCCTTTTCAGCTGCCCCACGCCGTTATCCTCTTTCCAAAAGAGAGACACTTGCCTAGAAGAGAGAAAAAGATTTTGCGCTCTGGCTTTATTCGTCGCTTGGCGAGCTCAAATTCGCGATTTATTTTCGTCCGTTTGTTCGATTTTTCGTTTTAATTGCCTAATTACTTATTTTTTCGTGATTAGCTAACTAATTATCGGTAATTTCAGAAGGTCTCGCTCACTGCCACTCGTAAGGACGCTTCACAGCCGCCGCAGACCTGCCCCAACCTGGAAAATTAGATAAATTTTTTTGCGGCGGTTTGAAGCGACAGTGAGCGAGACCTGAAATTATCGATAATTAGTTAGCTAATCACGAAAAATAAATAATTAGGCAATTAAAAGCGAAAAAATCGAAAAATCCAGAAACGGGAATAAAACTTGACACTAGTCTCATAAGCGACGAATAAAGCCAGAGCGCAAAATCTTTTTCTCTCTTCTAGGCAAGTGTCTCTCTTTTGGAAAGAGGATAACGGCGTGTGCCCTATTTGAATGACGTGTGCAACTTGTTTTCTCATACCTCAATCGAATAAATTGAGTATTGTGATAAATAGAATCTAAAAAAGTATGCGTGCAAGTATTGCTATGGATGCACATCTGAAGCCCGTGTTCATAAACAGGACTGTCAAAAGTGGACAATTTTTAACTCCACTTCACTCCGAACTCCAGAGTGGAGTTCCGAAAACCCTGGTCAAAACGAATTTTGTGCGCGACGCCCGTTTCCCTACAATGCTATGTTTAATGTATGACCGAAAATCATGACTATAAAAATATTCTTCATCAGTCATATGATTAAAAAATCTAATAAAGATCAGTTCTAGGAATAACCTTTACAAGGTCATAATTTTAGATATGACTTTTAGAGCTGTAAAGTACTTAGCGTTCAAACTGCCGATTCGTATAGGTAAGTATGCAGATCGGCAGTCTTTTCCGATGCAAACGGACCAATGCTGATCCATACGGACACAATTTCCGGATTTGCCGATCCGTGTGAATCAGCTTACTCTATTTGCATAATTCATTTTTGTAACGGTTCGAATAGGATGCATCTCAATATTTACATTCGGCCAAATGTGTTTGACAACGTGAAACATGCCATAAATCTGCTTAAACTGCATATATTTCTGTATTAAAATGTCAAAGAGCCGATCTTTTGATAACGGTTTATGTTAGTTTCGTGAAATATAAAAAGATTTTTAGTTTTATCAAGAGCGCTTTTTGGTTTTCAATTCGCTAGAAGGATGAAATTTCTCATTTTGATTGTCACTTATTCCATTGTAAATTCTTGCTATTCGTTGGATTGCTATTCAGGCATAAGGACGAAAGATAGACAACGATTCTCCACGACATTGGAGCCAAAGAAAGTTGGTTGTATAGCGAGCGGGGAATATTGCTTCCGGTGTGTTTTAATTTATTATTCAAATCTAAAGAAATAAAATTAGACAATAATGCGAATTATTCATAAAATTACATTTACAAAAGCATCGATTATAAACTTATTTTTAACTTACATTATATATTAGATTTAAGATATGAAACGAACCAGCTTTACAAGGATTTAGAGACTCCGTATATCTTCTACGAATGTCAGGGCGATTACAGCAAAATCAATTGCATTGTGAGTCGATCTATAAAATGACTCAAATCTTACGATATATAATTCCAAACTTAAAAAAATGTTCAGGATGGCTACCAGAAAAATTATACAGCTCCGTCAGATTATACTAAACTATTTCAAGTTGAAGTAGAGGTGGTTGGCACATTGTACTGCTGTAAGGGAAACGGATGCAATTTATCTGGTAATTAATTATCTAGCACTCAACTACTTAATCAATTCTTCCAAGTTTAGGACCAGCAATTACAATGAAAAGCGTCACAATTTTCCTGTCGTCGATTCTCCTATTTTCTATCGTTACCAACTTTATTTGAATTTGTAATAAGAATGTCATCGGAAGCCCTATATTTGACTATTATCTGTTACGCCAATTGTAAATTCATTTCACTTCACGAAGTGTCAACTCTGCTAAATTACCTCCGATTTCGAAACTAATTTATTATTTTTTGGAATAATTTTAATATTATGTTTCAAAGATATCGATTTTGAATAAGTTTATTCAAATGAATTGACATTTTTGTTCAGTTATTCGTTTTCATAAAGGAATGAGATCATTGAATTCAGAAAGGATAAGAGTTCGAAAGAAAGATTGACTATCGATATTCGTTATCTAGAGATCGCTAAATGACTCTAATCAGGAATTTGTACATTTTAGCGCATGGAATAAATTATATATCACCGAGTAATTTTGCATGATATTTGATCCTTGTTATGCGTTTTGTTTGAAATGTTCAAAGTTCGGTCCTCAAATGGATTCGTTCTCGGAGAGCTCGTTTGGTCGTTATCAAATCTGCACCTTGGGCTTCTCTGATAATTTTAGGAAAATAAATTACAGAATAAAAATTGGGCTTACAATTTGGCATTAAGTGTGAGAATGGTCTGCTTGGCGAATTTGTAATCGTGTTCTACGTCTTCTTTTTCCACCATCAATAACTGCAGACTTTCTTGCATCTGAAAAGAGCAAAATGAAATGGAAACACTATCGTCTTCACTTTACAAACGAAATTAAATACAACTTGAATATCGCGACACATTGGGACTATCTATCTATCTATTTAGTAGAATAAGAAGGTGCGATTTACAAAGCATGATGAAAGAAAGACAGCCCCCTATCTATTGATAATCGTGCCACCAATATCGCAAATAGCTACCCATTTCAATTATTTTAGTTTTTTTTCAGGAAATCAATATTTTAGAAATTCCTCAAGACGAGGGAACTTTTTTATCCTATTTCTCTAACTATGCGCTCTCTTGTCTCTTCTTTCGTTTTTCCTCGAGCAACGGGCTGAGAATTATTTGATCGCTCAGCTTGCATATTTGAAAATCGTGGATTGTACTTCTTATTTTTTGATTTATCATTTTTCACTGTTGAAGGTTTAATTGCCTAAGTTTGAGGTAAATAAAATGGTATTCCATTGCCAGTCTATACAACTGCCTGATTTGCGCCATACTTAGTTTACCAAACACAATCTACCTGTCAAACATTTTCAACCAAATTTTATAAAGTCCGTTCCATATTTTTCAAGATGCAAAGTGAAACCATTTCAATCTTTGCGAGTTATTGTTTCAAAATCGAAGTAAAATAGCGTAGAAAATCATTGGAAAAATGTTCAATTCATAGGCTATTTTGACGAATGATCACAAATGAATAGTGTACCTGATTGTACAGAGTAGCAGTCTCGTGCTGCTCAAGAGCCAGTCTATCACATCGCGCTCTTTCGATTGCCAAATCTGAACTCGTCCCGGCCACATCCGATTCTGCCTAAATTATTCAACATTTTATAATGTATGTTTTCAACAAAAATACCTGTGTCAATCGCATTTGCATCTCTGCGAATTTCGTCTTCATTTCAGCCAATTCGCTTTCCCTCCCTAGGAGCTGAAAATTTTCAATTCAAAACCCTAATTTTTTTAAAAGAAAATTACTTTTATGTAGAACTTTGTCAAGCCATTTTTGTGAAATGAGATAAAGAATTCGAACAAAAAGTGTGATGAAAATAGTAGTTCTGACTGTGACTTTTGAAAATTATTCCTGACATGTTGAAGATCATGTTGCGAGTAATGCAGGATCTGATAAGAATTCGAATAAGAAGAAAACAACTCACCATTCTCCTGGATGCTTCCAAGTCCTTATGAAGTGATTCGTTCATCCGAATTTCCTTTTCGAGTTGCTCTCTCAACTGCTTCACCTCACTTGTGTCCGACTTCAGAGCTGATGTATCCGGAGGAGAACCCTGGAAGAGAAAATATTCTATTTTTCCTTAGAAAAAATCGACCTGAACCCGATATTCTGCATGGCTTTCGAAATTCTTCTGATCACGAACCGGCTCTTTCGAAGTGGTCGCTTCATTCGCGTGTCTTCTCGACTAAAATATTTCTTCACTTTACTTCCTTTGCGAGAAAACGCCACCTGTTCAAGCAGACTCTCTTCACTTCTTCTCAAATAATCGTCCTTCGACGTGCCTTCTTCGACCTCGAAACCGTACTAAAAATGTAGATAAAACAATTATCTTATCTTCAAAAGGTAAAAATGAACCTCCAAAGCCCTAGCGAGTTCACGATTTGCCAGTTTCGTACGCTTGTATTTATTCTCCAGTTCTGCGTACGAAGCCTACAAAAATGCACAGTAAGCAGATGCAGATTGCGATAGTAAGTTTGGACGAAAAATAAGACACTGGTAATCTTTTATGGATTTACAGAAAGTTCTGAACTTTGATTAAATAAAAATGATAAACCTGCAGAACTCGTCTTTCCTCGAGCAGAGCCTGTAATTCCGAATTCATATCGGCCAGCAGAGATTCTTGAGTCAGGAAATTCGTTCGACTTTTCCTAAAAGTAATTTGAAGAAAAATGTTTTGAAAATGTTCCCTACTTGATTTCCTCATCCAAATCATGCAGCTGTTTCCTGAGCCGTTCATTTTCGAGCGATTTGTCCCCAGCCCGTAGTCGCTCCATCTCTCGATTTTGCTGCTTGATTACTTCATTCGCTCGGGCTGCAAGTTAAAAAAAAGATTATTTCCTAATCTTATGAGCTTTCAAATGAAATTTCAAAATTATATGCAATGAAACTTCGCGTTATCTTACAAAATGAATCACAAATACTCCAGAAATATTCAGATCAGAAAAGAACAAAACTCTATTCCCGATTTTCGAGAAAAAAATGAGTATTTTAGTTGTCTTGGACAGCATTGAAAGATCATTTAGGTTGCGGCTAGTTTTCATATGACCAAAATTTCGCTTTCAATTTCTAACTTTGTTTAACCGTGATAATAATGATAAAAACAATATATTTTTTAAAAAATCACCGAGTTGCTGAAGCATGATCGGAGGAACTCTGCCCAATTCTTCATCAGGAATCGTGTCGATTATCCGGTCGAAATTCGAACTGCCCTGCATGTTCTGATGATTCTGATGCGCGTTGTTCTGAAATCGAGATAATTTCGACTCGACTTTACTTTACGGGAAGTGACAGCGTGCATCAAACACATGATTATTCTAGCGTAATTTTGTGCGTAGATCGCGAATACCTCATTCATTTTGTTCGCAAACATCTTCTAGAGCACCCTCAGAACACAAAACCCACTATATAGAAATACGCTAGAATAATCATGCTTTGATACATTTCGTCACTTCCCGTAAAGTCTTTCCGCAATTTCATTTCGGATGCAATAATCCTATTTCGTTTCATTTCATTTCATCTAATTATTTATGGCTTCGAGTAGGGTTGTTCGGTTCGGAATTTATAATCTAAGTATGGGAAAGCTTCAATATGATGTCTATTTCGAGAACATCAAATTTTATCGCGATTCATATCCGAATTATTTTCTATTTCACAAAAGTCTGGAGAAATTGTTATTTTTCAAAAATGATGCTCGAAAACATTTTAGTCAAAGACTAGTAGACAAGCAATGAATAAAAAACTACCTGGCTGGATTTGGAGGGACTGGCTCTGTAGGGGCTGCCGGCGGATATTGTAGCCACCATCTTCGAGCTTATTATGGCTGCATCGTCCGACAAATATCGGAGTGGAATTTTGCTGAAAATAAATTTTCAAAAAAAATAATAATAAATTCAAAAACGAGTAATTTCCGCAAATTTCAAACGAAAAAAAAACGGATAAAAACGCGAGACTTTTGTTGACATTTGATTTTTAGCCGAAATGAGAGGAGAAAAAGGAATTCGAGATTTTTGGAACGAAAATGAAGATTTGCTCGTCTTTCAGTGGGAAATTCGATAATCTCGGAATAAAGACAGGTCTTTTCATTCATTCGAAGCTGCATGCAGACACTGCACATCTGCGCGCCATTGACTCATTCAAAACAAAGCTATCCGCAGAGAGCAGACGAGGTTACGCCCACCCCTTTATGGAAACTCCCGCTATACATCAAGTGGTTTTCATTCCCCATCCTAAATCATACCAGAAATATTTCCTCGACTTATGACTGAAATGGATACCTCTAATCGCTATCAAGGGAGCTATTTCATTTGATCATCTCACGAAGTGAAGATCTAGAAAAAGCCAACTTTTGAGAATTATTTATGCGACTTTTCAGCCGAAAATGAAATTACTTTGAAAAACAAAAACAGGTTGAGTGGAAGAAGGCAATACACAAACACATAAATTAACCCACTCAACCATAATGGGCTGATCTGCGTCTCTAACAAATATAGTGTTGAAGGGTAGGAAAAGAAGCAGAGTTGGGAGATGAGCCAAAGTGTGAGGAGCAAAGCACTTCTTCCCCACTCTTTCTGCAGCTCTTTTATACAATCAATTGGCTGGCTGTGGGAAACGAGTTGTGGAGTCCTCTCCCTTTTTAGGAAGTGCAACAAAACAATAAGGGGAAGAGGGGGCTCGCTCGATATTCCGGCACTCAAATATTCTTTGAATTTTTGAAAACCAAACCAAAGGCTAGAGAGCGCAGTCTGTTCCTCAGATTCCACCCAATCGGGAAACAATATATGGCGTCAAAATATCCTCGAAGATGATGGACCTTAGACATTTGTGAAGTAGAAAAAATTCAATGAAAATTTTAAACTCCATAAAAGTGCCTAATTCCTAACCCCAAAGTGAACACGATTTTGCAAGAGGCAGAGCTTGCGCTCTCTATCAAAGGCTTCAAGATTTTCTGAAATCTCAAAAACAGTAATGTTCAAAAAGTTAAATACCGAAAATTACTTCAATTGGCCTTTTGTCGTATTCACTCGATTTTCTCTCTATACTATTTCACAAAAAAGTATTCGAACACTACTGTAATTTCGAGTTCAAGTAAAGTTGGCAAAAAAATTCTATTCAGCAAGGAAAATTCACAGATAAATTTTTGATGAGCGAGAAAATGTTCGTCTTTTCAAAAGCATAAGAAATATGCCAGTCAAAGAGTCAAAGACAAAAAG
This sequence comes from Diploscapter pachys, assembly GCA_002287525.1. Classification (NCBI taxonomy): domain Eukaryota; kingdom Metazoa; phylum Nematoda; class Chromadorea; order Rhabditida; family Rhabditidae; genus Diploscapter; species Diploscapter pachys. The sequence continues at coordinate 22,269 of LIAE01007801.1, forward strand.
ATTTGCTCGCATTTGATTTGGACTCTTCTCGCGCGTCCGTCAAATGGGGAAAAAACGGGTCGCTGGGCAAAAAATGGAGGAAAAATGAGACACGCTTAATGCTTTGCCTAATCCTTTTTTCTTCCCCCCTCCCTCTCAGGCTTCACTTAAAGCTCAGCTCAGATATCTGAATCTGCAGAGATGACAGATTGCTGTCAGCCGGAGGAGCACGAGAAATAACACGGGTTAGGACAAATTCCATAATAACTATCTAGCACTCGAAATTTCGTTTGGCTAAAAATATCTTTCGAAATTCATGATTAAGGAGTGACGCAAATAATGAAATATTTTGACATTTATATGACAAAATAACGATTTATTAAACAAAAACTGAATTTGCATATCCGGTGTATAAAAAGGGTTGCCATAGTAACTACGAAATAAATATCGAATGCGAGATTAGTTATGAGCACATTGTGGATTGAGTTCGCAAAACATCATGCGAATTGAATGCATGCAAATAATTATAGGTAGGCTCCCCAAGCAGGTATGTCGGATTGATGTTTCGAATAAAATTTTTGTGCATCAATGTCACCAGGGATGTAAATAAGATTGTCGTGAAGAAAAAATAAAAGAAGAAAATTCCTTGGTCGAGAAAAACGAAAAATTGTGATCTTCAAAATGAACACATTTTCACTGTACAAATTCGGCTTGTAGGCAGACACTTTGCGCTGATTTTTGCACAGACTATTTTATTAGATTTGTCGTCGATTTAGATAGGGTTTTTTGAGACATTCGAAGTTTGAAGGGTACTCCTTCCTAAAATTTTCCTTTCAAACTACCACGTTTCTACCACAAACGCATTTTTGCAAAGAGGAGGAGCTTGGGGATCCTATCTATACCAAGTTGTAATTTACATGCGTCTAATTTAGCAGTTTATTGTCAAATAATCACTACAAAATAACTACATCAATACTTGAGGTTTGGTCATCTTCCGAATCTGGACATTATGCGAAGCTCTTCGAAAATTATCATCATGTGAACCCACTGGATAGACTCCTGAAAAAAACAATTCTTATATTTCTTCTGTAAAATTTCAACCTTTTCTCAGTCTCGATTTTATTTCCATTTGATATGATTCTGTTACAAAAATTAGTGCAATTGTTGTGAATGTGCAATGATACGTGAAAATAAAGGATAGAAAATTTGTCAGATCTAAAAATAACAGATAACAGTAGCGGCCAAACGTTTTGAGCAATTATGATTATGAATGCAGCTTAGTCTGGTAGTGAATTTCATTGAATTCAACTTTTCATACATATTCTCCTTACTGAGTTGTAAATTCCTATTGACTTTCATTCAAAAATGGTCAACGACAATCTGGTCTACAAAATTCCATTCATAGTCATAAATGTTCAAAACTGCTGGCCGCCATTGTGTTCGATTTCAATAAGTATTCAAAAATTAACCTGGATTGCATATTTCGAAATAATGAAGAGCACATAAAATTAGCCATGGCACACACAGACATATGTCGTGAGCTATTGTCTAAAAATGTATTAGCATAATTCTGTGCCGTTCTTAAGAAGTTATACTTGAACTATAATCGACCGATAAAGCATATTTTGAATGCGAATAGTCTTAGCTGATAGTTTCACTTTGTAGGATATCTGATTGGTGAAATAATAAATTCCATAGCCAAATGCAGCGTAAGTGCCAATCATTGTAGTTGCAATTACAATTACATATATTGGAACTATCAAAATGTAACGCGATGTTATTTCGTCGTACCAATAAACGATATCTGTGGTAGGTTCAGAAAGTATATGGGGGTTGAAGCAAGCAGTCAATTTCTAAAATCTAACTGATACTATAAATAATTTTCTTAGTTTTAATTTAACATAATTGACTTCGTATTTCAACAATTAAGAAGATTATCTGTAATCATAACATCCATATACCGTCTTTGCAGCATTCTTTGCATAATCTTGGTTTGGATGAATAAGATATAATCCAAATACTGGAACAATGAGCGCCAGAAAGTAGAGAAAAACCACGTAAAATTCGCGGATTTTTCGTGGAATATATCGCTAAATTGGGAATGTTTATGCTGCAGACAAGACACGAAAAAGAAAAGGTTTCTTTTTGTGGTCTTGACTGGCAAGGAGGCAGAGAGACCGTGTGCAGTGAAATAAGTGCACGGGGATTGACCCTTTGTGATTGGGTTGAGAGAGAAAGTTTTAGAGAAAAACAATACATTTTCGAGTTGAAATAACAAAATTTAACTTAAGAAAGTGCATTAACACAATTTTTATGTACCTTCACGAAAAAGTTATCAGGCATAACATGCATGAATCGATAATAATACATATGAAGAACGCTACCACCCGAAGCTGAAAATTTATCATCCTATTTGAAAAACTGAAAGATATTCCTAACCCAAAATTCCTTGGGCAATGAGCCAAGTCTGAGCATATGTAGGGATGTTGAGCAGTCTCAATAAACCATTAGGATAGTAGCCGAATACGGGAAGCATTAGAACTGGAGTAACTAACCAACTGAGTGATATTTCAGTTATAAATGTCCTGGGATTATCGTCAATTTCATCATAATTATCATAGTTAAAATAGCTTACCATACAGATACACTGAGCATTCTGTAGCTGAGTGACTTAGCGGTTTGCGGTGTTTTGTAGATGATACAGAGCATGCCGATGACATTACATGGCAAACTTATGACGATTCCGCATCGCATCGCGAAGACATAAAATTCCGGATACGCAAATAAGTCGGCTGTTTCATTCATTAGATTATATTCACTTACAAATATGAGTTAACGTTATATTTTAAGTTTTCTGCATAATAAGAATAGTTAGGTAAAAAGAAATTCAATAAAATAATTTAGAGCCTCTGGTAATTGCTTCAACAGGTTATAGACTAATCATGTTGCAGATGTTTCATCGTTTCTAATACATTCAAAGAGATTTGATTCTTTTCTGTGCTATGATTTTCATAACTAAATATCTAAATAAACCAAAAATGTCAACAGACAAGAAAGTTAGTGGTATTTGAAGTCGATCGTAAAACTTATGAAATTCCGCTTGTTCTAAGTATAAATGTTTTCTAAAATGAATGTAATTCAAACATCAAACATTCTTGAATATTGAATTTAGTGTGTGAATAAAATTATATCCAGTGTATGGAACGAGATTTGAATTAGGAAACTTAACCAGTGTGTCGAATTTAACGAATGCTTTCTAATAGTAGTTTGATTGCACGCACCAGCACTTTTCAAATGAATTTTCATAATTACATTGGAAAACATGGTCTTCTCTTCAAAATCGCATCCCTTGTTGATTTGTCTAATGTCATTCAGGAAGCATATCGTATTCCCGATCTGCCCTAAATGATGCCTGCATGTTCATTCAACCCACCCCTTTCTAATGTCATATGCGTTGTCTGTTCCTCTGTCCATTTGTCGTATTTCTAGTTACTCCATTCGTATTTCTCTACGTTTTAACGTAACTACTATGTTTCAATCAAAATTCTTTAACTTCGTTTAGCGGTTCAAAACATGAAACGAAGCAAAAGCAGGGAACGCTCATCAACCCCCCAGATTTATTCCTCATATCCACATATTATTACACACAGTCGCTAAGGTTTGGAATGGTTTCTGAAATTCGATCCGTAATTAAATTCACTTTAGTCTCGGTAATAATGCCCTGGCTCTTCTTATGAGCATCGACTTTGATGAGCTCGATAATAGTCTGAAGCGGATAGAAATCGTAGCTGCGAATCAGACTAATGAAATACGAATCAAGGCTTCTGTGCAGAGGCAGAGAATATTTCTATTTTTGTTCTTTCAGAAAATTCGAAATGAAAATTCAGAGTGACTCCACATGACACATGCCGATTGATAACTGCAATATCTTTCACGAACATTCTCTCAAATCCAACGACGATATCTCTGAATATCGGTGATACTGATGTTGAAGTAGCATGAAATGAAATAATTGATCATTTTTACTATCACAATTTTACAGATACCATTCAAGCGGATTTCAGTATCTTCTCCTCGAAGGCCTGTAGTTCACTGCATTGCACCTTTGTTCGCAAGTGAACAATGGCAGACTGCGATATTCGCATTGCATACTTACAGAAGGTATATTATAGAATTTAGGGAAGGAAGGCTCGAGGTGGAATATAAATTTTCATAATGGAGTTGTTTCTCATTTCTATTTGGACCTGTTGCAAAAGTTCTATACACATAATTGAACAATAATTTTTCCTCTTTTAAATTGGCTATGATCTCGTGATTCTTGCAGATTTGGTAGCATGATGCATCTCTATATTCGCAGTGTCGTTTCTCCACTCTATGAATTGTTGAGAATCTATGATTTACAGGTAGAATGAAAAGCAACAAAACCAACTTTTCAAAGAATGATAATTTCCAGGGCTATGCAAAGATAATTCCCTGGCCTCGACTAGGCATGAAATTCGTGCCGGAAGCAGATTTCAATCCGAATCTTAACGTCGAATTCAGAAATCAAGCTGCGGCGCAGACCGACTGTTTGCTACAAAACAAGGTTTGTAGTTTTTTCTTGTTGATTCAAATGAAATCAACTGCAATTTTGGAGAAAACACCGAAGTAAAGTGAATTTCCAGGAATCAGTGGAATTCATCTCATTCGTCGACTTGGACGATATTCTTCTGCCTCGTGCTGATTCCTACTTCGATGAATTCAACCAACTTTTCCTTTCAATGCCAGAAATCGCCTACGCGCATTATATCAAACTAAATGCTCACGTTAATGCAGGTGATTAGATAAATTGACTTACAAGGGAACCTTCCCGAGTGTGTACTCGAATTTCCTATCGAGATCCATCTAGTTTTGAAGTACTTGGTGAGTTAGGAAAGTTGATATGAAAATTACAGATCTAAATGAACCAATGCGCATTTACCATAGTTAAGAAGTGACTTTAAAAAAAAAATCTAGAAAATCATGGAATGGATATTATTTTAGCATCTCGAGGGTCGGAATTTGATTTGAGGGAAATGTTTACATCCGTTCGATTTGAGGGGAAAACGGAAACCGGGAAACTAGTGGCCAAACCGAACTATATCAATTCGACTTGGATTCACTGGCCAAGTGCAGTGCCGAAACAAATGATTGGGTTCAAATGAACAAGATTCCAATATAATGTACAGCGTTTAGATACGATGTTCCCTCCAGCACAAATTATATTTTGCATTTGAAGCACATTTCATTCGTATAAAGAATTTATTTATAATATCTATTTTCATAATTTGTTTACAGTTCAAAAAGAACCATCCCGACGCTACTCAACTAGATATCGACAGTGGGAAAATCAACGAAATCATCGATGATTATCGAAGGCTAGCTAATTTTGGCAAAAAAAACTATTTCCAAAGTTTAGTTTCCTGAATTACCCCAAGACTCGCAAATTTGTGGCACGCATGCCCAGCAGTTTGATCTATTTCTATGCGATCGACAAGTGTTTCCATGACACTTTCTACAAATATCACGAATCTGGCAGACAGAATGTGATGAGATGTCCCGGACCTGAGAGATGTCAGGTAAAAATTTACAGGTATTAAATTGATAATCAACAACTTCTTATCAGCTTCCAAATTACTCGGAAGGCTGTTGGAATGCCCTGGCCGAATTCGACTCGACACAAAGAGGATTGCAATTCAATCTCCACTTTCCTGCATCCACTAATTTCGAGAGGCAAAGTGCCTGCATCGTCTAGAAGCCTTGCAATCTCCCTTCAAATATGTTCAACAAAATCGAAAAAAATGTTAGATCGACCGATAATTTCATCTCATATCAGTCGATATAAACTTTGTAAATTGTAAAATTTGTGGTACTAACGAAACAATAAAATAAAGCTAGAGATATGCATGCCAGGCTGAGCTCAAACATGCTCTTCAAAATTTTAAATAAAAGTTAAAAATAAAACTTTATAAATGAAAAAGAAGCCTTTCATATCGAAAAAGACGCTTTGAGATCGTACAGGAAAAATTTCAAACGATCAGAAAATGACTGAAAATACCAGAGAACATTGGGCAGTTGGAGTTGACTTGGAAGCAGAATATCGAAAAAAAAAATCTAGAAAACAATCAATTTCATAGATAAAAATAACAAAAGAAGAAGAAAAACAAAATGAATCTAAACCCGCAAATTATTCGTAATTCGATGAAATGAAAATATGAAAATCTTCTAGAAATAAATAATAAGTCTGCCGCCTTACGTTCTCCATGAAAAATAATGAGAATCAGTTGGCAGAGGAGAAGAGGGCCGCGCGCTCGAAACTGTTCACTCGCACGAAGTAGATGCGCAGTTTTTCGTTCAAAGTACGAAGCAGCTGAATATTCTTCATTAGTGATTTTTATTTTATTAAAGATAGTGGCGAATAAAGGTTTGGAACCAACATCAATATTAAGATGAAGTGTGAGTTATTTTCATGGGCGAACCTTTTAGAATTCGACACACACGTATCGTCAATGACAGATCACTTGAGACAAAATAAATATGCACAAATTCGAATATGCAAAGTGTGCATTGCGTAATTTCAAATAGTCGTTAAATTCATTCCTCGGAATCAATAAAATGTCTATTCTTTTGCAAACAATGCGCTAATTTCTATGATCAAATTTTGTCTCAAGTAATCGGTCATTGACAATATAAGAGATTTTAGGGTTTAAAAATCTGCCAAATTTCACAGAGAATGATTTACATTCCATTTAAAAAGATCTCGTTTGGTTCTTCATTTTTGTTACGACTATTTTTGAAATATCAAATATTCAGTGGTCTATCTTGACAACATGAATCGATCCTGATGAAAAAGAATACATTTCCAATAGTTCTATTTGAGGGTCGATTTTTACATCGAGAAATTCTACCTCTTCAGATTGAGTGCCTGCATCGGTCTGTTTCTTGTGCAAACTGAGCAGCTCATCGATTGCATTGTAGGGGAGGAACGTGGAATTGTCAACTGATGTCAGCTGAAAGCATATTTTGATTCAGAAAAAAACATCGTTTTCTAAATGAAGATGATGATTTTATAATCTAATAAATTCCTCTTACATTTGACAAGTTTTCAGTAAAAAATCAATTCCTCATAAAATAGTTTTAAAAAATAACCTTCGCCATTTCCCTGTCAATGAGCTGCACAGCCAGTTGCATTCCTTCAGTAATTTTGCCGTAATCCACGAGACATCTCAAGTAGTCAGCTGCATCGTGTTCCTGGAATTTGATAAAATATTTAGATCAAGAGAAAAGATGAACTCACGAAGTAGTCATCATTGAGCCATTTGGGGATGGTCTGTCCATAGGAGAGCAGAGCCGTGACGGCTGCACGGAACGGACGGGAATCGCAGGGAGTCTCGAGGCAGATGTCCCGCATGTAGCTATGCACCATCCACCACGCATCGCTCAAATTATTAACTTAGAAACCTATGAAGATCTCGAGGTCATTATACTACTTTTATGTGATTGAAGTTTCGCAAGTAGAAATCTTTATGAATTGTTGTGTCAATATTCAGAAAGAGAAAATTCAAGTATTTTGTTCGTGATTCCATAATTCTACTCTAAAGTATATATGAAATTAAAGATGCTCACTTCTCCTCAGCGCAATCAACCCTGAGATGTCTCCTGTTGTTGCGAATCCATGTGGGCTGCTGCACGAAAGCCTTCCTTGGATCGTACTCCGCATCCACGGTCACATCGATCGCGGCTACTGTCACTGCATGGATCATGTCGAAGAATGACAAGGAGAAATACCTGAAAAGGAGGAACGTGTGCGCAAGCAAGTTTGAATAGGAATAATTTCTTCGCTTAAATTCGTTTCGACTCATCAAGTTCAAAAAGAAAAATGATTTTAAAAAATTGAAAATGACATAAAAATACCAACATTTGATACAGGGCAAGTAAAGATTTTCCTCAAGTCTCCTTATAAAATTTATTTATGTTGATATGCTTGCTGTGTTTAAAATTGTCCCTAAAAGCTTACTTGCAGATGTCGAAAGCCCCATCGAATAGCTTGTTCTCGAGAAGATTTTCGAGGATTTCCCTGGGGTCGCTCGAAGGAGTTCCGAATCTGACGAGGGCGCATCTTGCATCGGCCAGCACGAATTCACGATAGATGCTGAAATTACTCTTCTTATTCAAAAAATCAAATTCCAAACTCACTCTTCCTCTCTGAGCACAGCCGTTCTCTGCTTTTCCTGCGTCTCACCGGTTACTGGATCCGTAACATAGACCTGAAAATTCTTCTATCAAAGAATTGAAAAGATTTCAGTCAGTCTAATATTTTCTTTCTTTTTCGCATGTTATTTCTAGTTCTTTTTTTTTTCTTTTTGCGTTCATTGTGACTGAGATCCTTGTATTCAAGATGGAATTTCATAAATTACGAGAAAAATCTTACAATTTCAGGGAAAATGATGTATCGATCGTCCTCGAACTCGATCTGCTCGAACGAGTTGAGCACGAATCCGAGGTAGCCGAACCGCTTCTCGAGGATTTCGTTCGACTGCACGGCTGCTGCCAGGTGTTGCGCGAATTCGTAGTGAACCATTGCAGCTGAAATGCAATAATTGCATTCCACGCAGACAAATGAGCTCCGATATTTGAGAGGATAAAATTCTTTTCAATTTGCTCTCTTGAAAAAATCTTGGACTTCCAATATTTTAGAAAGTTCGAAAAATCGGACCAGTTCTGTAATCCTTCCTGGAGATGCAAATGTTGTAGAGCAGATCGTAGAGATGCGGCTCTGCATTGACGTCCTGTGCTCTGGCCCTCGTCCACAAGAAATCTTCAACTTCCTTGGTCATCTCCCCGAAGTCAGTCTCGGTGATCGTCTTCCATTGCTTGACTCGGATCATGCACGTCAACAGCTCATCCATGAAAATACGCCTGTCTGCTGGCTGAAATTTAAAACCAATGCAAAGATAAAATACCTTTTTCGTAAATTTTTGAAAGAATTTAACCTTTTTTTTTAAAATAATAAATATCCTTGTTTGATCTTATCTTATCACTCATTAGCAATTATTTTAAATTTTACTTCGACATGTCTGACGACTTCCAGAGCATCAGCCCACTTGGCTTTGGAGATGAGCTGCTTGAAGAGAGTGCTTTGGATTCGGCTCTGAATTTTCATCCGTTTCATTGCTTTTTCTTGCTTCTCTCACCTTGCAAACAGTGTCGGTGTTCCCCTTCAAATGCCCCAGCGCCTTTGAAGCCATGTCGATCACTTCCTGGCCGTGATTGTGCTCTTGCAAAATTCGGATCGCCTGAAAAATGTTGAAATTGAAAAGAAGAATTTATTAATTATTCGACTAATCATTGGCAAAATTTATGAAATCTATACAAAACGGAAAATTATGTCAGTTTGTAATATTGAGAATTTCAAAGTCACATTTTCATAAACGATTTGATAAACAGGAAGGATCATTCATAAGCTAACCACAATGAAGTACTGCGCAAGTTGGACGGGCTGAGCCTGGTGAGGAACCTGCGCTCCCTGTGCGATCCACATCGCCAATGCATTCTGCAGACCGTCCTGGTTGATGCCGTGAGATGCTTCCAGAAATGCATTCATTGCCTGCAATTCGTAAATGAAGAAAAATGTCTGATGCTATGCATTTTGATTCAAATTATGAAATGTTGACGATTTCTTTCACCATATGAAATAAAAATATCGACTCCTCAGAACAGCTTGTTTCATTAACGACGGAATGATATCTTCATACCTTCATAGGCTGTCCAATTCCAGAATAGGCAATTGCAGAATAGAATCTCCAGGCTGATTGAAGCTCTGGAGGTGCATCGAGGGCTGTCTCGCAGATAGACTGAAACTCATTCAAATCAGCCAATTTGATGCATGGAAATTTTTGAAAAGTCCGAAGGAATTCAGATCAATCATTCTTCGTGAGAAATTATTGATGTTTCAAAATGGAATTCCATCTGGTCATCATTTATTGGAAAGAAAAAATCCTATAATTCAAATAATCCCACCTTGAGTGCAGTGTACATTTCATGTTTGGCCATGAGCATTGGAATGCAGAGCAGAGGGGAAGTCGGCCAGAGACAGGCGATGGCCACGTCCACGACTGCGGAGATGAACTGACCGAGGTCATGCAGCTCGGCAGTGCGACCTCGCTTCTCTGCCTGAGCGACCAGCAGGTCGAGCGGGTCGGAGTGCGAGAAAATCCACGAAGCAACACACATTCGAGGACCAGCTCTGCAATAGGAAATTCTAATTTGGCCTAGACGAACAACCAGGAAAAATTTACAATTTCACCTAGTAAAAAATGTCTGATTCCGGAACAAGCATATTCAAGTATTAATATTTGAAAAATTTGAACGAGAATCTAAAACTCCGAGATCAGAATATGAATTCATCATATTAATTTTCCAGAAAATATTCGAGCTATAAGGAATTTATGACTCACTTTGGCATGATCATTTTGAGTTGGTCGTCCACCTTCTTCAGTCCAATGTAGTAGTTCTTCAGCTGAGAAATGACTTCGGGGAATTCCGACAGAAGCTGAGGCTTGATACGGGGAGACTGCAAATTGAGAAGTATGTAAAATAAGAATTGAATAAAAATTGCCACCTTCTCGAGAGCTTCGAAGAATTTGATCATGGTGACGCAGAAGCGAATTCGCCTGGAGACGTCGATGCGGAGAGAGGCCGCGAGCAGACTGCGCACGAACGAGCCTGTCCATTTGGAGCGGGACGGCTTTGGAGGTACTACATCGATTTCCATCGAAGTGTTTTCTGAAAAGAATAATTCATCAAGAAGAATCGAAACTCAAAAGCATCGACAATTCGGACAGGTTTTCTTGTACAATAGCTCTTTTTACTTCTTCCTCCATTTATGGTAAGGGAATGTTCACTCGTGATAAGAAAGTATTTGATAGTTCCATTTCACTATTATTAAAATTCGTCGATTTAAAAAAAAATCTTTCAACTACAACTTGATCTTATTTCGAAAGAATAAATAGCTGACCTGCTTCCTCTTCAGTATCCATCGGCTGCTGCTCGTGTCCTGTTCTGCTCGCCTGTCGAATCATGGAATTGTCGGTCTTGATGAAGGAACGAGCCAAATGCAGGGCATCTTTGGTGATTCCGTTCGAAATGGCAGAGGCAGAGGCGAGGGAGAGTGAGGCTCCGGCTGAGAGATCTTCGGAATCGGAAGACGAATCCGTGTCCTGAAAATGTTGTTGATATAGACTAATTTGATAAGCGAACTGATCGTTTTCTTATTCATTTCTCTTATCAGAAAAGAATAATTTCGAGGACTTGTTCGTAATTTTGAGCCTTTCTAAAGAATGTCACAATAAGCCTCAATGAAATTTTTTTTATAAATTTTCGAATAAGAAATTCCGAAATTTTCCTCTTCATTCTTTGAACATATCAAGATAATCTAACTCACATCACTATTGACCGTTTTGCGTCTGGATTCTTCAATGGCAGAGACGAGCGGAGCCTCGTTGCAATCGACCAGGGCTGCAGACAGAGCGAAGTCGGCATCTTGCAGCACACAAAAGCGGTCCTAAAATAAAGAAATTTTCGAAAGCAATCATCATTTGTAAACTACCTGGAAAATGAGCGCAGCAATGGAAATGTCCTCCTCGTCGATGAATCCGAGCCCGATCGGGCAGGTCGAGCCCTCCTCGAATTGCAGGCAGCACGATGCCAATTTCTGGTAGAATCTGAAAATTTAAACATCTCTTCATGTTCCGTAATTATTCTCAATGAAAGCCGCTGAGAAGATAATTTGATGTTTTCTTATATGAAAAAATGGCTCCCTGTACTGATAACCGGATTTTAGGGTAAGGGACTTGTAGGCGAAGGAGAAAAATAATAAAAAGAGCCGGTTGATGTTACTAATACAAGGGCCTGAAAAACTCTTTTTAATTTTTCAATTCCCTTATATTTGTACATGTACATGAATTTGAAATCACCTGTGTTCAGCCTCCTTCTGCACGTCGACTCCAGACACAACTGCCTGCGTGAGCATATTGCTGCGAGAACGCTGCTTGTACTTTGCATCGAACTGAACAAGAAACATAAACTCAAACGAGACTGAGAAGGAAAACCTCAGCAGTGCTTTTGTATGTTTCCGCGTGCTTGACGAGCCCCCACCAATCGCCGTGTTCAACTTCACAGGGAAATCCGTCACAGGTAACCTGAAGATTTTCTTTACTTCTGTGAAAGTTTCTGAAAATGTTCATTTCTATGTTCGTTTTGAAGAAAAACGTCAATTTCAAGAGACTAATCAATTGTAAGAGCCGTACACTAGCAAAATAAACATAAGGGTGGAGACTCAAGTAGAATTGGTCAACTTTTATCTAGAAATGCCAAAATCATGTTGTTCATCATTTTGAGACCAAAAACAGCCTGCTCGTCCCAACCTCTATTCGTATCTAGTCATTTAGTCTTCACGAGTGAGCGGCTTTCACAAGAAGCCCGTCAAGATTTTAAAAAGGAAGGAACTTGTTTTTCATTCGTTTTGTACAGCCATCTTTAAAGAATCTCTACCTGAACAGCCCGATGAACGACGTCGAAAGGATGTGCGTCGATGTTGAAGATCATGTCGTGGAGCTCGGACGAGGACAGCTTCGCAGAAAGACCGCGCCATTTGGGGGCGAGAGACACGGGTCGCCACACGCCAATCACAATGCCTCTGCTCGCTGCCAGGGCAGATGGGGAATTGCTGTCTGGGTTGCTGAACCGAATAGTTTTTCTTTGAGCCAAATGAATGAATAACATACGGATGAACATAGACGCTCTTCATGGAGTAGTCATTGGCCATGTTGGGAGTACCCCACACCGCCCACAAACGAATCAGGGCATCCTCCTCGTTCACAATCCCAAAATCGATAAGCTGCTCGTTCTGAAGGTGGAAAATAACTTGGACATCAAATAGGCCCTGCCAAAATGCCGAAATTTCTGACAGAATGATCATTGTCAAATGCAGCACTAAATACTGGCATGAATCCTCTCGAGAATCTCGACTGATATCGATAAATTCTTCAGGATCTTTTGCTAATATTAGTGAGCGTTCAAGAACTTGATACTGACAGCAGTATCAGAAAAGTCGAACTTCTGATTTGAACAAGAATAGCAACTATCGTACGTTTTGAGTGTCGAATGACCCGATTGCATTGAGGGAGCTTCCATTGTCCTGGATGAAGTGGAATCGAGTGCGACTGTTCGTGTTGACTGCAGCCACGACCAGCGAGAGACGGTCCGTCAGACGGCGGCAACGAACCAGATAGCGTAGCTCTGAAAATCTTGTTCGTGAATTTCATCTCAAATTATATTTACGATAACATTTTTAAACGCAGCATTCGCTGATATTTTACTTGCAAAACGATTTCCATTAAAAATTTTCAAATGTTTTTTTTTTCAGTTCATAAATTTCAGTTTAATTCAGCTTCATTTTTTTTAATTCTCGCCTTGATCTCCTCTATCCTCTGAAGCGCCGTTTCGATGCATCGAGAGTTCTGCCGAATCCGAAAGAGTCAGATAGTAGTTAGTCCTTTTCTGAAGTAATCTTTCATGGACAAATTTCAGAATTCCTCAACTCACATCAGCATTCCAGGCCTTGAGTGTGGAGTCGCAGTAGATGGCATAGAAGGTATGCTGGAGATGACCTGCAGAGGAGCCTTTGTTCAGACCGGCCACATCGGCCACTCGTTCAGAGGCAGACGACTTTCCCATGATCAGCTTGATGATTCCACCGTCTTTCAGCACGCATTCCGTGTGATCATTCTCTGAAAGTCACAAGTAATTACCACGAATCTTTTAAATTCTGACTGGAGAACACGCTCCAAAGATACCAATCGAAAACGTGAAATGATCAGGCAAAACGTTTCTCGCAGAAAATAGGTATCCATTGATCGATTATTGCACGTTTTCGGTAGTTAGCTTTAGAACGCATTCTTATTCAGTCCGATTATAAGATTAGGTGTAGCAGAAAATGAGGAATCAATCAATACCTCCATAAGCTCCCAGGTTCACGACGACCAAACTGCCTTCCTCCATGCAGTAGGCCACCTGAAAATCGCTTTTCTATTTCGCTGAAAATGATACCCTCACTTTGGTAGTAGCTCCTTGCTGAATGACGGATGCCCTGATGGGATGTCCATTTGTGCTGAGCTGATAGGCCGTGTGGTATTCCGCGTGAATGTCCTTCTCCACGATCTGATCCAGGAACGAGTTCACCTCAAATGCTTTCTCTTATTTTCGACTATAGACGATCTTGCTAGTTTTTAGCCCTGATAACGATGATCAGTGGCAAGACTGCTTCTAAACTCACGGAGAAAAACAAAAACAAACTGATTTAACAGTTCCCGAAACAAGTTACGTTATTCTTGTTTTGCAACAAGCATACCACCAACTTGGGAAATCCAAATTCTATTTCGCTCCATCAAGGCTAACCACACAATGCACCTTACCTCCTGACTGGTCGGGTTGGCTCGTTCAGGATTGAGTCTGACGTAGAATCGGTGTGTGGTGGACTGTGTGGGCACGACGATGCACAGAATCGCGTCGTCCGAAATCTCGATCGAAGTTCCTGCAAATTCAAATAGGGAGATTTGATTTTGAGGCACTACCTGACAGAACAGACGTGCGACAGAAGTCGAAGCAGATGGCTCCCCCGATCACTGAATACTTCGTCGATCGTTCCTCCAGGTACAGCTTCTGTCCGATCGCACGCCTCAAATAATAACTTCTTGCCACTTGGAAATGATTCTTCAGAAAATGGAGGTTTTCCACTTCCAGCTGGTTGAGTTTTCTAGGACAATTGAGCGGGATAAATTTTGAATGGTATACCTTTTTCACCGAAATCTGACTCTGATTCTCATTTTTCTAACCTCATTCGCTCTCTCACTTTTAAACGTTTTCTCGTTCCTCCTTTCCTCGACGTATCTAGCTTTAGACGTCGGACAGAGTATGACGGCTATAGTGCAGTGGTAAGACGCCGAGTTTAGAAATACAATTCGGCAACAGTCATAACTTTTTCCTATTAATTTTTAAGCAAATTTAGCAGATGATAAACGAGAGACAGGGCTAGATTTTGTTGAAATACCTAGTAGAAATCTTCACCGCAAAAATAATAGAGAAGTTCATTTCTTCATGTAAGAGTCAAACTTGAGAGCATGGGTGTTCGGAATTCTGATTCCGAGCTTGGGAACATTTTCACTCCGATCCAAGGGTTATATTAAAATGATCAACTCCGACTTCGGTTTCGAATTGTTCAAAATTGAAATTCCGAACACCCTCGCTTTGTTGAAAGAATTAGCGGAGTTCTGACCAAACAATGAATCTGTCGGCGAACTGTGGCGAGTGGGGGAACACGCTGATGCCCGAGGACGAGGCCACACTGCGTTTGCTCGAATGCAGAGGAGCATCTGAACAATTCATGAAGTTACCAAGAAAAAAATTCAATTCACTCACTTGAATTGACAAGCAGAGTTCGCGCTGCTTTTCTTGCAAACCCATCCGAGAACGGTATCTCTACATCCCTAACTGCATCCATTCTCTGAAAGTTCCAGATAATTCCGGCACCTAGCGAAAATTAACGACGAAAATTGACGAAAAACTGTGGAACACCTAATTCATTCGAAATCTCCCGCCAATTGGCGCAAGTGTACATTAACCAGCAAATGTCGTTTGTTTGGGTGTGTTCACTTATCGATTTTTCAATTTTCTACTCGCGCTTTTTGGTTTTATTTTTGGGCCATCGGTGTAGCTTGACAGATTGGGAGATTGGCTTCAAGGTGGAGTTGATGTAGAGTTTGATTGTACACGAAGTCATGTCAAAATTATTTCGGCACTCCTGCTCAATTGAGACACATGCGTATATTCGGTGTATATACTTTCATACGTGGTCACACTGTCACATCGTGTCTTGAATGAGTCTTCGGAGATTTTCAAATCTCTTGCTCATGATTTTCCAACTGAAACATTGTCAGCACAAGGCGGAACGTTGTGATGAGTAAGACTAATAGGTAGAAGGATGGTATAGATCGGGTCGATTTAGTTTCCTTTGAATTCGGCAAGGTGCTCCGGCTATTTGTGAAAATATGCGTGGGTGCACTTTCAGAGTTGAGTCGAGAACGACATTTAGGAACTTTGTCAGACTAATGAAAAAATCCCGGTTGCATTCATTCAACGACTGAACAGTCGAAGAATGCAAAGATGGGTGGGATTTCACATGTCCAATCTCGAAGTTCCTCCCACTCATGTTGTCTGCTTGATTTGAGCTAAGTCGATGTCAATCCATACAGCTTTTATTTTCAATTGCATCTACGTTGTTTTTCTCTTTACTCCCGATTAGTTCTCACCAGAGTATAGTTCGATTTGGAATGGCTAGAGTTGGAAGTTGAAGTTTCTCTAGGATTTAGATAAGTTTTTAGGGTGTATACTGTCTTCTTACTTTTGTATCTTGTACAATTATGTATTCTCAATCAATCAATCAACAAACATCGGGTACAACACGTTTATTGCAGAGATGCAGTATAAACGAGATGTAGGTTGTGGGGGAGATATTGGAGTTAGAGAGGGAGAGAGTGGTCGGACCGGTCCGGGAAGATGGAGATCAGAGAAGATGGTGCAGGAATCAGTAGGGAGTAGTACCTCGAATGCTCCTGGAGTCTGGCCTTTGGGTCTGAAGGTGAAAAACGTCTTCTACCGAGACTCCCTGCTATTTATCCTCTCCAGTACTATCTTACTAGAGATAATATAAATGTTTATGCCAAATTTGACACCATCAAATTGGCTGTGTAATTGCACAATCAGCACAACTGATTATTGCAGGTTACTACGCTTACAAATTTGGCATTCCTGAAGCGTAACCAAGTAGACGGACGTCCGAAAATATTTGCAGAGTTGTTGGATTCAACGAAACAATTAGCTCAAATTATTTGATCAGCCAACTTGATTATGAATTTCTTCCGTGCATTTCGGGAGTGAATGTCGTATCCAGTTGGACAAAACTTTAGATAGGACTGATTCTTGTTGGCGTCAAATCCTGGAATCAGGGTGCACGATGGGCACTTTTCAGCATGATATTTGTTATCAGTGTACTTGAATTGACTTGCTTATAAATTTTGAGCAGGATCTGCTATTAAAACAGTTTATGGCTCTTGTACATTGTTTCACTTGATTATTGACTCTTCTCATTGGCCAATTGGAGGTGAAAACTAACGTGATGAGGTAAAGAAGTGGCTTCAGTTTTGTTTCATTGTCATCAGTTGTTCTCAAATGTCATTCTCATTCGTAAGAATTTCTTCGGAACTAAAAAAGTCTGACTCTAAATTGAGCCGAGTTTACACATTCTGCAGATGAAGTGGAAGGTTTGTCTGATTCTGCTATTGGAAACACAATTGCTCTTCGAGTTTTGAAGGCATGGAAATGGATATCATGTGATCTCTAGATGATGTTAGAGCTCGAACATTCCAAAAGGGAGATCGACATGCTCGTTCAATCGTAATGCGTTGATCATATCCGAGAGTCATTCGTGTAAGAGTTGATCAGTCACGCTTCGGAACACAATGTTTCTTTCTATCTGTCCTCTGCAAGTTGCGCAAATTAGGTTTTTGATTCGTTTAGAAGAAACTTTTCTCGATTGGCGATAGTAGATTTTTTTGATTTATTAGCAGGGTTATTGGGAGGTGTCTGTAAACTTGACACCTGTATGCTAAGTGAAAGAAGAAGTGCAGATGCCAACGTGCAAATCTGCAAGTGATGCAGATTGCAGATTCAACATTTCACATCTGCTAAGTTCTGTTTAGTATGCATTTTCAATGTTTGATCGTTTCTGTCTCGATCGAGTTTTCTCCTTGCTTTTCTTAGTATCGCATTTCTTATTCGGGTGATTTCAGGTGCACCTCTACTTGCGGTTGAGCAGCTTTGGCTTTTGCCGGGAAGATGTCGAAGAGAAAGAGCAAAGACGACGTCTACACTGTCGAGGCCGTGATCAACAAGCGAGTGCAGGACGGGAAAGTTCAGTACCTTCTCAAATGGAAGGTGATTGTTTAAAGAAATTCTAGCGATGCAGAGATGATGTTTCTAAACGAACTTTTTCATTATGTTCTCTACCAAAAGTGAAACAAATTCTGAAAGTCTGAGAACTTCTATAATTATTTTTATAACTTGAGAGTACAAGCTTTCCAACGAGTTCCATACGAAAAGATAAAGATAATTTGTGCACGAAATTATGGCAACAAGACCTTCGCACCAAATATTCTGATTTTATATAAAATTCATGAATAACACTATCAAATCACAAATCTTAGCACATTATGTCGGATATTAAGTCTTATCTGTGTCTAATTCATCGACTATGTACGTGTGTATATGCGTTGAAATCTGCTCAAATTTTCATTTAGCACATCAAATGTGACTAAATACTGAATTCACGATAAAATATATTCTGGTGTCGTTAAAAATGCGATTAGATTCTTCGCATTTTTCACATAAGTTAGAACTTATGAAGTTTTTTGTAACTAATAATGCTTATAAGAGAAGTTTCTGAAGTGTTCGCCCCTTCGATTTGGCTGATTTTTTCACCAAGGGGGTATTTCATGACACTGATCACGAATCTGAAATCATAAAGTGCTGATGGACGACGGCTCGAGCAGGGAAACGTGAGCATCGTTCTGCGCAGTAGAAAAAAACATAATGTATGCTAATTTCTGACTTCAGTTTTGAATGCAAGTTTCTGTAATGCAAAACGATGTTCACGTTTCCTGTCCGAACCGTCCTCCGTCAGCACTTTTCAACTTCAGATTTGTGATCAGTGTCATGAAATACTCCCTTGGTGAAAAAACCAGCCAAATCGAAGGGGCGAACACTTCAGAAACTTCTTGTTAGGCAGCTTTGCATATTGAACCAGAGCGATTTTCTTTTCTGCGTTTTTCCACTAAATCTTTTTTGTGTATGTTTTCATTATTCATACACTTCTTCACTTTCTTACTCCGATTTTTCAAAATTATCCGACGAAATCAGTTGTTCTCTTTTTCAATCTTGCATTCATTTGCATCATTGCATCATTCGCTCTGCGTTCTGACGTGGCTATGCGCTTTCACCACTTTTCAATATAGGGAAAGATGCTGTTTTCCAATAAGAAAATCGACTAATCTTTCAAAATTCAGGATTTCGACTTGGAGGAATCGACTTGGGAACCAGAAGAAAACATTAGCTGCCCCGATCTGGTGCGCGAGTACGAAGCCAAAATAAAAAAGGTTTAATAAGAATTGATCCAAAATTATAAAATTCCATGTGAATTTTAGCGCACGGAGGCTTCTGATAGCATGGACTACGTGAAGAACCTGGCTAGCAAAGCGGCCGATGCGGCGTGGCGCGAGAAGGAAATCCAACAGATCTACGGTAATAATTTATTTCCACAACAATAATTCACGAGAAACTTCCATCAGATCTTACCGTAAATCGCAAACACATTCTGACAAAAAAATACCTTCACTTTTTTAAACTTGAATAATTGCTACTAATTTTAGGCATAACCAAAGCTCCTGGCGAGCTGTACTTCTTGGTGAGATGGACGGATGACACGGCAGACCTCGTCCCTGCTAAACAACTCAATACTCTGTAAGTCCCACTCAATTCAACAAAACATTGACATTCCTCCCTACAGACACCCGCAGAAAGTCATCGAATTCTACGAATCAAAGCTGTCTCTGGGAGGCATCGCTTCCAGCGAATAGAGGTCATCAATATGCAATAATAATCAATAACGGGAAATTTCTTGAACTTATTCCTTTTTCATTTATTCATACCTGAGTATGCACTAGTATTTTGAATTGACGATTGCTTTCTTTTTTACTTGTATTGTTTATTTTCAAATTGATTAGAGAAGTGCAACTCTACATGACAATCAACATCTGCGTTTTTCTAGTGGATTTGTCAGAAATACTATTCATGTTCTATGATTCTGAGTTTCTGTTCATTAAACGCTTAATAAATTATTTTATGCAGCTACTTTTTCTTTCATACATTCAAATGTTGCATGTGGTTATGCTTGGAAAATTCAAATATCTTTCTATCTCTTTTCCTCTCAAAAGAATAAAGGTTCTTTTTGGATAATTGCAAGGCCCAGAATTGCGCAATGCTTCGCAATGCACTGTCAGTCCCTCTTCCTCTCTCAGCAGACCGCTCTCTGTTGCTCTGTTGCACTCTCTCTCTCTCTCTCTCTCTCTCTCTCTCTCTCTCCTTTCTCTGTTCGGATATTCAAAC